>JAWWEV010000018.1:13955164-13972438 GCA_035583235.1 Hafferia zeledoni | reverse complement strand
CAGATTTTTAAATAGATTTTTAGTTATTTTATTAGGATGTATTTTGTCTTCCCCCAACCCCCCCAAAAAAAAAAAAAAAAAAGAGGGCTGTAATTAATAACAACAGCTATGTGAGTCTCTCACTCCACATTTGTCTCACTGTAATCAACAGATTAATATTTATCTCTGCAGATACCTAAGAAATTCTATGTGCATGTGCGTAACATTTTTATTCCCTGCTCCAAACTCCTCAAACACTAAGAAAGAGATTTCTTAAAAAGAGTAACTGTGCTGTGAGCAACTACACTTAAAATAAGTTCTCCTGAAAAAGCACATGTGTATCTGGATTACAAAGAACATGAAGCAAAATAGATTTTCATTTTATCTAATTATAGCCCAAGATAAAATAATAAACAAAAAGCATTTAATCCTTCTCATGCCATCGCTGCAACAACTGGGCATTTCTTCCCTTTGCTTTAGAACTGATAAAACAATGCACCATGTAGCAGGAAACAAAAACTTTTCAGTAGGCAGATTGCCAAATGCTATTCTTATAATGTGGCTTTTAAACAATATCCTACATTCCTGCTTTTCTAAATTACAAATGAAAATACTCTCTTCACTTCCATATCTAAGGAGAAGATGCTCCACCACTACTTTTTAAAGCCACGCATGGCACCTTTTCCTTTGATCTGACAACCTACTGATGTTCATGTTAAGTTTGCATCTCTCTCCATCCACAATACAGAACCAAAATGTAAATGGTCTCATGGCAGACTTCTTTACATTCTTTTTTAGCTGTTAGCAAATAAATTTTCCATATGTCACCTCGGTGCATGATCAAAACTAAGCTCTGCTCCTGGGGGACAACAGGAACAGCCTCGCTGAAGTCAGGGAGGGGATTCAAATTTTTAAAGCCCTCTCTGAATATTGCATCACTTTGAAACAAGCCAAAGCAAATTCAAAATTCTTTACCTGTGTCTTTCCAGCAGCTCTTGACTTCAAAGTCTGAATTTTCTCAAAAACTAAGTTGACTTTCCTCTTTGTTGCATCATCATTATCAGGACTTCTAAAACAGCACAAGTAAGCAATGACATGATCAAAGTTACTATTTTGTTAACAGTACAAATTCAGCGTGTCCAAACTACTGAAAATCACCACAAACCCCCCAAATAATAAGAACCTATTAGAAATTATCTTAATTATGATTCATTAAAACCTTTATGGAGAGGGGTTAAAAATTTATATCCCAAAGGTTTGCTAAAAAGCCAACAACAACAACAAATCACTGAATTCTTCAATTGAAACTCTCTACAACATTGTAGCTGTGGAAAGACAGATATTTAACATGTATTATTCAAATATACCAAAATTAGAAGTAACTAGTACTAGGTTTTTAAGTCCCGACTACTGCACCATTTGAAACAGCTCTCAGAACTTGCTACAACAGGAATGCAAAGAAATTTAAATCATATATGTTTAATTAATGTCTTCTTCCTTTATCTATCAATAACTCATCAGTAGAAAATACCAAGCTAAACAGTTACAGGTTGACAAAGGATGAAATGCCCACCAACAAGAGAGCTTCTGTCAAACCTCATGAAATAACACTTTCCTGTTGTTGCTTAAAAACCCCAAAGGCTTAAATTCCCCAGATGAACGATTGGAATTCTGCATTTACCTCTATATTATAGGAAGTTGAACTCCAGAAGTATTTAAAAGACAAAACAGATTCTGATTCACAAGTTTCAAGGGCATTTAACCATATCCTGCACAACACCTTATGTAAGTCCTGACAGCCTGGATATGCTGAGCTCCTGTAATGCCTTAGAGGACACAGCCGAGATACAGAACTGTGAAACACACATTTCCTTTAGTTGTAGCTTTGACTTCACTGTTGCACTTTTTAAATGGAATAGAAAATAAACACTGAGGAAATACAGGCTCCTATCCAAAAGTTAACTATGTTTACTAACCCTTCCTTAAGGTAATTGTAAAGGATCTGTTTAGCAGTCTCCTCATTTGTTTGCTGTGCAAGATCTTGCTGGCCTTTTAAGAGATCAGGAGTTGCCTAAAAGGACAAGATAAAAGGTCAAAAGATACAATCCTGTGACAGTTGTAAACACAACATATACCACTGAACTTCTTCATTCTGTTCTATTATGAAAACATTTATGTACTGTGGACCCAAAGTTCTCAAAGATCCTCTGGAGTTCTGGCTTGCTCAATAAGAAACCATACTCCACACCAACAGAAAAAACCCAACCTAATTCTGTAGTTAAAAATATTTTCATATTCTACTTTTGTGCATTTTTGTTTAAAAGCCATCGTAACATCATTTACAAGAATCTGCTTTGGCCCCACCATCTTTCTTCATCCATACAAGAATGAGTTGCTCTACAAACAACGTTTTCTACACTTACAACAACAAGAATAATTTTTATATTTACATTTCTCCAGAGCAATCCCATTTGGAAGTACTGTGTGATGAGAATTTTTTCTCATGACGACCAGAAAAATATGTGATTAACACCATGACAGTTTTTGTATGCTCGAATGCAAACAACAGCTTAAAGCACAAATTCAGAATTACCTGGATATTAGGGACAGATGAACATGTTTTTACAGAGACCTTCTTGGCTCCTGGATCAGGTGGCATTGTGATTCGGTTTGGCAACAATAAAGTAGAAGTCACTGTCCTGACTTTCTCCCTCTTATTCTGCCCTGGGAGTGTAGATGACCTACTCATCAGGCTCTCAGGATCAGCTCCATTTTGCTTGTGGTGTGGCAAAGAGCTGAAATTGTTATTCTCGGGGTCTTTACCAGGCATGTGCAGCTTTCCAATACTTCGAGCAGAAATCTTCATCTCTTTGGAAAGCGACTTCTGATCTCTGGGTAACTGCTTGCGAAGGCAAACTTTAGAAGGCCTCAGCAAGTGCTCAGTTGACTTACCCAAGCTTTTACTGAACTCACTTAAATAACCTGAATTTACATCAAGACCTAATGACAAGGCACTATCAACACTTCTTGATCTTTTACGATCATCTGGATGAATTCTATTCCTTTTTCCTGACCTGCCTCTCCGGTGAGGATCAACTTTCTTATCAAACTTTTCAATTAGCTGATCTACCCCTGGAAGTGAACCAGTGTCAATATCCCGGCCGGTTCCTGGCAAAAATGGAATGTATCTCCTGTTCTCGTGCCGATTAACGTTGTCTGCATAGATGGCATACTCTTGGTCATCAAGCAAGAATCTGTACAAGGAATTTGCAGAGGTGGGAGTGGCTGATGAGGACGATGAGCGTCGCGAGTCATCCAACACCAGCCCAGTAGAATCCTGTCTGCGGAAGGGAAGAACATCTGGTCTAGGTTTCCTTGGTTCTGGGTAAGAAGTGGGACTAACACAGGGGGATCCTCCTGCAGGTGAAAATGGCTCTGAAACACCCCCCTCACTGGGGCTGATCTTGCTGCTGGGACAATCCAACAGCTGCTTATTTTGATCTTCTACTGACCTGTTCAAATGTATCTTTTTTGAACTTGCTTTGCTTGGCTCTGCCAGGTATGCATTTGTTTTTGGTAGGGGCACTACTTTAGAGGAGGAAATCCAAGGCTTTGCTTCAGTTTTTTCATCTGCAAAAGGTTTAGATTTAATGCACACAGAAGACTGGTAATTATCCAAATTCAAGTTATTTTTTTCAGGATCATAAGGCTGTAAAAGTTCAGGATGTCTTTGAAAATTCAATAAACTGGAGGATTTCATTGTTTCATCTTTAAAATCTGACACTCCACTTTCCTTTTCATCCACATTGGTTATCTTCAGTTTTTTAAGCATAGAGGGTTGGACGTGCTGTATTCCAGTAAATTTTGTGTGTTCATTGGTTTTGTCCTCCAACTTACAAGCAGTATTGGAGTCTGTGGTTGGCTTGTTTACAGCCTGAGAAATGACCTGCTGTTCTTTTCCAGGAGGAGAAGGACTTTCTGATAAAAATCCTTCTGTATTGTTTAGCACTATATAAGGATGCCCATCAATTCCTTGGACTCTAATACTGACACCATAAGACCCTGTCCTAGAATTCTGTGTGGTTTTAGTTTTTTGAGTCTCCTCACTTGCGAGTTCAAGAGTGACTTCATAGTCTGGCTGCATGTGCTTAAAACCACCAAAATACGGCTCCATGTCCATCAGAGGAGTGCATCTGAATAGGAGAAAAATTACAAAATTGTCATTGCTTTAAATCACTTACATTATTTTGTTGATTACTCTATTCCACCATTCAATGTGACTATGAAGAGTAATGGCAATATGCAGAGAAATCAATATCCAAGCCATACAAAGCCCAACACAAACATTGTGATACAAAGACAAATGTCAGACTGACATTCTGGATCAATGTAATGTTATTTTATGGTGACAAATGTTACCTTCACAGAGTTGGTGCTATTTGCTTTAGAATCAAATTACTTCAAATATAAGCAACTCTGAAAAAATTTTCTGAGTCAAACCAGCTTTTACTTTGGGTATCTCCATTATATTTACTGTAGCCATCACCCTTTTATAGCCAGCAGTTAGTACCAGTCATATTAACATTTAAACATAAGCCCAGGAGAGCAAAACAAAACCAGGCAGTTTCAGGTTATGAGTTTCAGGTAACTAAAGTACTGCAAGGAAGGTCAATATCCCCATTCCTTTGAGTTGTGCTTTTATGTGCTTGGCCTTCAACATTTGTTTCTAACGACATCTGAAAATAAACTTTTTTATCTATTATATCACTGTCATTCCTAAGAATAAACTTTCCTACAGATTAATTTAACAATGTCCCAATTGTAAGCTGGTTCCAGAAAACTCCAGTTGCTGTCCTAAGACAAGGTATTTTGCTGGGCAACAAAAATGGAAAAATACTTCTAGTATTTCCAAGACTGATAGTACCTTTTTCTGAAGCAATAGTAATGTTAACTCCAGTCTAAATGTAATAAAACTGTTTCAGCTCTAGAAAACAATAAACTGAACCCTACCTGTGGTTTTAATGTTAAATGCCATTCTTTCTTTCTCTAACAGCTGGGTTTGCAGGTAGTTTACTCCCCTGTCTGATGCATATTATGAGCCAAGTGTCTAGAGGCAGTGACAGTAAGAGCTGTGTCTATAAAAGAATGGAACACAAGACTCTGTCAGACTGAAGCAAAACCTGGAGGAATAAACTTTTGAACTGAGCTGGAGAGTTGAGTAATCACTGAAGCCTGACAAAACCAAGATCACTAAAAGATGGTGAGTAATCATCGGGAGGAAACCAAAACAGCAGGATGGCTCATGCTAAAAACCCTCTGCAGCCAGTTTCACTCTCCATCTATCTTGGGATGAACCACTTCCCTCAGATATTTGTCAACAGCAGAATTCTCATTTCCACACAGTGAACTAAAAAGTTTGTCTCAATATTCAAAAGTTCAGCAAAAGAGTAATTTTCAATCAAATATATCCTTGAAAAATGTCAAGAGCTGAAAGAAACTGAGTTGAGTTTACCAAAGACTCAGCCAGAGCCTGCAGGTCAAAGCCTTTATCTCCACAGGCCCTTCCTCACCCTGAAACCACATGAGAACCAGGTGTATTCCCTGTGTGGTCACATCTCCTTTCATCAGGCTACAGCATCAAGTTCTTTAATCAGTTCCAAATATTTTGGTTGGAGAGATGCTTATTTGTTACAACGTTACCAACTGACTTTAAAAATACAGCTCTTACCATAACTATGCCCAAACCTGAAAGCTGCAGCATCGCGTTGTCTCAGCTGGGACATCCCTCCCTGCTCCTCTGCTGAGCCCACCACACGCAGCCACGCAGCTCCACCGACCCAGCAAACAAAACAGCACTTTGCTACCAGATCAGCAAGTCAGGCACCAGGGAATGGCAGCATCACCTGTTTTGCCACCAACATGGCCTTGGACTACTTGAGGCAATCAGAAAACTTCAAACTGAATTTGTGTTTTAACTCTGTATTCAGGGATAGAAACCTTTCAAAACTTCTATGAACAAAGAAACCCAGCACTCAAAGCTGTTCCGGCCTTTCAGTTTGGGGATTTCCTTCTAAAAACAGACTTCATAAAAGTATTAAAACACTCATTTTAAATACTGGCCTCCAGTGGGTATGGAAGTCCCATATTTTGTTATTATTCAGAAATGGCATCATTTTTCTGAACAACTCCTTTTTGCCAAAAATAAGAAACTATGACATTGTTGTTTATGGAGAACTTGTCAGCAGAGGTTCTCATGTCTGAAAATCCAATACTCTGCATATTCTTCTGGAGCAGTTTGTTCTCCAGTGGTGATATGATACTTTACAAAGAACCACTGAAGAAGAACATCGAGGGTTTAACAGCTTGGGGTTTTTTTTCAAATGTCTTTAAAAGATTTCCTTTCACAGCTATTTTACAGCTCGCTAACAGGAGCTATGTGAGACCTGCCTTACAAAAAAAAAAAAAAAAAAAAGAAAACCTCCGTCATCTGGAACCCTGACTGCTCTCCCTGACAACACGGGCAGAAAAGAGTGCTTTTGAGAAACAGACTGCTGTGCCAGACATGTCTGTTCCCTTCTCAGCATTACAGCATCACAAAGGCACGGAATGTCTCTGCTCATTCATTTCAGTTCTTCTTTAGCCAAATCTACAAGACAGATTTAATCCAAAAAATTGCCTTTCCAATCCTGCTAATGCCAAACTCTGCATGAGAAGCTTGCTCTTCTGTAACCTGCCCACACACCCCCCCTCATTACAAAGCCTGCCTCGAACACATCTGTCCAACTTTCTGCTCCAGCCTGAGACCAGCCAGCTGCACTGGACAGACTGGGCTCCTGGGATTACAATCCAGGCAAAGATGTTGTCCAGCATGTGGTGGGACACACTATCCCACCAACAGACACGTTGCTTGGCTTAAAAAGCCACAGCTCCCTCACAGGTACTGCCTCACATTACACACAGGCTCCTTTGGCATACAAGCAGCAAGGGAATATGGAGGAATAAAATGACCTTTGGTTCCGTGTAATTTATTTACTAATTTTTTTCCCCACTGCCCCTATTATTTAATCAGTGTCATTTTTGAAACAGCAGGATGGAACAGTTTATGGATGTTTACTCCAGAATTTTCACGTGCGCAGCAAAATGCCAGGAAGGAACTATAAAATTTGTCCTCCAGCCTTACATAACATTGAGCTTGCTCTCCAAGCTAAATAATGGATTCTCTGTGCAGCTGCCTATTCAGAAAGTATCAGCAATATCACACAAAGTGGTTGTTAGGTCAATAATAAATGACAGCGCTATGGAAAAAGGACAGGAAGTAACTTTCCAAGGGAGGTGGACGGAAAACTTACATACTGTGAGGGTAAAGAAAAGGAAGTAGACAGGATAATTCATGGAAAGACCAAAGCTGTAATGTTTTTACACTTGATGGAACACAGTCTCACAAACGTGTCATGCAAGTATGAGGGGAAACTTCATCATTGTCAATCCTACCTATAACTGCTTCTGCAAAAGAAAAACGGACCTGGGTTGCTGTTCCCTTTTAGTCCATGTGGAAGATAGCTCTGGGGTACCTGATAAGTTTATTTGATCTACTGCTTACAGGAGAGAAGGGAGAAAAGTGAAATTTTAAAGTTCTAGATACAAGACTGTAAAAAACAGTCCATGAAACTCATTGAAGAGCAAACTGAAAATATCCAGCAACAGAAAGACATCTGAACAACAATTTTGCCATCTTTTAAACAGATGCCTTATCCACAGTGAAGATTTCTTTCCTACTTAGACATATTTTTTTTGTCTATATAAAATTATATTTGTGTCATATCTGGCAGTGACTCCCCACTCCCCCATTTCATTAGAATGAAAATTAGGATAGTTACAGTATACAGTGAAACTTCCACAATTTATGTTTTCCTGTGTACTAATTGTGAACTGCCACTCCCTGTCTGGTGGTCAAAATTCAAAACCTTCAAAAGACCCACACAAAGGATTTTCTATAATATATACTGCCATAGTGTATCGGCAGGCAGCAGTGGGAAAAAATTACTCAGAGAGATTTATCTTACTATTGGTCAGCTTTTCTGATGTCAGCATCAAAGACCTAACTAAAACTTCTATAAAGGAAGAACTGGAAAAAAAGATGGCTGAGCTTTCAAAAATTCATTCCCTTTTAAACCAGCCCAAAAGCTTCACATCCCACCTCCTCTTTCTACTTTCTGGAAGGAAAGAAACTGTGAAAAATCTTATACTTGAAAAAAATCAGGAGTTACTGGGAACCTAAGCCACATGGCATATATTTTTCAAAACTCCATATACCAGTGTTACACTGCAAAGACTTATGCTTGGTATCACACAGACACAAGACTAAATCAAGACTAAATCTCTCTTCAGGATCCAGGACAGGGCTGGCCTGTTATTATAGGCAGAATTAGCCTTACATATTCCATAAAAAGCTAGCAAATAGTCTTCTTTAAAAAATGCTACATGTAAATGAACCACATTTCTAAACTTAGCACTGGATCCCATCCACCACCTCAGACTCAGCCCCTCCACACATCTCTATTACCAACTGGAGCAGCGCAAAGAGAACAGCCCAAGGATGACCTGCTGATTGCACTGCAGTCCCAGGTGCAGCCAACACTGACCGCTCCCCGCACCGGGATCCACACCCACTGCCGGCCCAGGGCAGCACCGTGTGCAGGAAGGGAATGCTGGGGGACACACACCCCCACTGCAGGCGGCTCACTCCAGCCTCCCTTTGAAAGCAGTAATTCCAGCCTCCACTCCAGAAGCCATGTAGGTCTGAGCCTTCCATAAATGCAACGAGTTGTTGTTTTTTCCCTTTGACCAAGGTGTGATTAAACACGGTAGTCATACACCTTTGGGTGCATAATGAAAGATGAGGTCCAGCCAGGAACACTGACCCAGGGAAGGAAGCATTCCATCACAGTAATACAATTTTGTAGAAAGAATTTCAACACTTTGGAATCAATTACTTTCTATTCTGTGAAAAATACCATTCTCTGTTATTCAACATGGCAGACTAGGCATGACAAGTTAGAACTTTCTGCAGGATGAAAATTCCAAATAATGCTTTTCTTCCATAGCTTTTAGTGGAAACAAACACCCACGCTTCAGTTAGCATAGATTACAGATCTATCACTTTATCATTTCTCCTGAAACACAGTATAGCAAAGTGGACAATCTTTGGGTTTGCTGCCTTAAAATGAGGATTTCAGTTTCAGTCCTGCCCAAAACTAAACAACCTTGCTCAGTCACTCAGCCAATAGAGTATCAGCAGCCACCTTGTCAAGGACAGGAAGAGGACTGTAGTTAATAAAGCCTGTCAGTAGAAAGAGCTATTAAAAGCACTTAGAGCACAAGATACTGTTCACTTGCTCACAGCATGGTTCATACTCCCTCTGGCTGAAAAACGCCGTGTGTAAGGAAGTCTCAATGTCTGAAATGTAAAACATCTTGTTAGTCCTATGAAAGTATGTGACAGATCAGCCAAGTCCTTGAGCTGTGTGACAACTAGCAGGGTTTGTTGGCTTATTTATTGGGTTGGGTTTTTTCAGAATGAAAATCTGCTTCAACGGCTGCAAGTGAACAACAAGACATTTTGGCACATCATCAGGTCTCATAAATTGTCAAAGTTTTATTGAAAACAAGGACATAACATCTATATCCAATTTTCTTTATCTGCTATCTATGTATTCATGTAGCAATTCTACAGGATCTAGCCCCAGAGGAAATAACACGTGGCCTACTAACCTTGCTTACTGAGTGAAAATTAAAGCCCTAAATTTGCTAATGATGAAAATGCTAAGAAACTCCCAAATTTCTTATGTAATATTCTGAACTATTACCACTGCATTCTGTATACCTTCTATCATTTATCAAAAAGCTCTCTTTTTCTTTAGGGAAATAGTTTCCAGACTTTCCCAAATCAAAAAAAAAAAAGGAATCAGAGACCAAACACAAAGCAACATTAAAAGTATACTAAAACAGAAGTCAACCAGTATCTGAAATATAGATCCAAGGAACTAATTCATGTCATCTGTAGTGACCAGTCCCAGGGCCTGCATAAGTGACAGTAGTTAAGTCACTGGAGGGACATGGACAGTTACATTTGTTTATTCAGTTACTTTGGTACAAGCTCTCTGTGGACACAAATAACTGCTTGGGTGTACTTGTGCCAGTGGTGCTGTTTTATCTCCCATACAGGCTCAGATACACCTTTACAAGTCCTTTTACTTATCTCAGAGTTAATTATATACACAATCAAACCACACTCCATTTTCCTTCATTTTTATTACAAACTTGTAAAGGAGAAAGTTAAAAACAAAAACAAAAAAGCAGTAAAATCACAAAGAGGAAATTTTATTTCATATACTGTCTCCTAGTTTATCAAATTCCAAATGTTTCTATTTGCTGAAATAGTGACAGAAACAACAGCTGAGTGACACAAGGATAGTTACTCATTCTAAAAGCAGCTTGTGATTTCAGAGACAATAGCTGGTTTGTATCCAAACACCTGACATGACTATATTCACTCCACAAACTGATTCTATGTTGTTTCACTCCATTTTCCTCCCATTGTCAGTGTTAGAGACTGTATTTTGTTCCAAAGGAAATTATCTTAATACATCCCAATTACATCATTATTGTTTAAATAGAAGAGAGCATCCTGTTCATAATTTTAGAGGCTTGAGCAAAAAATCTCAAGTTTAAAAGTCTCTTAAAAAGCCCTTCTCAAAGGAATGGAGACAGAGTTCGGGCAACTGTTGTTAAAAAGTTTTGCAAGTGCTCCAAAACCACAATTTATTTATAATATTATCTAACATAAATAAATAAATACATAATAAAAAGTTCTTATACTCCAAAAATTATTCATTCACTTCAAATGTGACATTACACTGGACCTTCTTATGACTATTGCCACCCAAAAATATAACCTTGTCTACAGGAATTATGACAGCAACACAATTGCCACCAGCACAACCTTGATTATGGATGCATAACTTATTCCTAAACAAAATTACTGATGAACTACATGAGTACAACTGCTTGCAAAGCCCAAGGCCTCCCCTATATGAAGGGACACAGAACTGGATTAGTCTCTATGGAGATGCAAGGATTTCAGTACAAAAACGACATGTAAAATAGGCTGTAGGAGTCATATTTACACAGCCAACATAAGGCCACAGCTTCATGTGTATTCAACCTAGTTATGCCTCCCACTTTTCTATTGTTAAACTTTGTCTTAATTACATTGTATTCTTTAAACACTTGGCTTCACACCCATCTGGTTTCTTTCAACTAACTCAGCCATGCGTTTTCCAATTTAAATATGCAGTCAGGACTGCAGGCCCCGAGCCCGGGCACCACCAGACAAGATGATATCATCACACTGTCTGAAAGACTTAAGCTGAGCCCAGGAGAGGCTGGAAAACTACACCCAGAGGAAAGGAGCCTCCTGCTGTGCCGGACTGCATCACCACGCGCTGCATCCCCCAGAAGGGCTTAGAATGCCCATGCAACCAAAGCGTCCTGCTGTGGGCCCTGCCTGTACACCGAGCACAGGTTTAACCAGCTCCCACTTCTCACCCTCACACTGGAATAGTGTTAATTACCGAGGGGAAATGAAAGAGGTAGGGCTGTTTCTTTATGAAGCTTGAAGTGTTTGTGCAATTATAATGTAACATTACACGCCAATTGTTCTTGTAAATAAAGGCTGCTACTGCTAAACACTTGTCCCTGTATGTAACAGCTAATGGTGTGCAACTGAGTGTATGAAGGGATACCCCAACCCATTACCCATTTCAACATGGCCTCAAAACATTCTGAGCTTGACTCACATCACTGAAAACATTCCCCCACCTCTCTCTAAAAGCCTAAGTTTTCTCCATCCCTTCCACATTATGCTTTCTGATCAAACAGAACACAAATAACTGCGCACTCTTGCTTGTTTTTATGTACATGAAATACATCTGCCATTCTAATAAACGTCAACAGATCTTAAAGGTATCTTCCAATAGAATTTAAAATGGGGTTAAAACAATCCTAATGGCCGGTAAATACTCACTAGGCTTCTGCAAGTGTCTATGAGAGTTTCGGTATACACACACACAGAAATACATAAGCACAGATCTATATGAATATGTAAGCATAGGCAGCCCAGACAATGCATCTCCTTTTCATACTGTATTTACTTTCCTCATCCACATTTTAGCTGCTTTTAAATGATGTGTGTAATGTACATGTAACTAAAGTATCATGAACTGCTGCAAATGCCTGGAGTAAAAATCTTGTCATGCTCAGACTCAGAAAGTCCTGTAGCTATTTGAATGGTAATGACTCTTGCACGCCTGGGGACCCTCACAAGAAAGGGCCATTGTGGTAGTAATTGAGGCATCTTCCAGTCTTACCCATCTCCCTGATGGGTTTTTGAAGTCTAAGTGCTTTCTGAGATGTTTCTCCAATCACGTTTACTCTTCATCACTCTCTGTCTTTATCACAATCAAGTAGAATGTGCAAAGGTTATTACAGGACATTGATTTTAAATGTCATACTGTCAACCTGGTCAATGAATCTCATAAACACAAAAGATGGACCAATTTGATTTAAAACAGTTATTTTGCCTAAAATTTATAGGCATTCATGGAAAAACTAAACTATATACTTAAAACATTTGGCTATGGATTTTGTCATCCACTCTATTGCACACAAAATGGAAGGTTATAAGCCCACATTTGGATAAACCCCTTCAAGGAGGCTGCCAGGTCTGTTGGCAGAGATGGTACAAGAGCTCAACAAATCCACTGCACTCTAATCCCAAACAGTGGTGACTCCATGACTACCACTCCATTAAATCTTTAGCACATACATTCCTAACATGTTCATTTCTCAGGTTTAAACATTAAATTTTCATACTTGGCTATACTGAAAAGTTTGTTACCATTTTGATCTAACATCACTCAGAGTCAAGGTCAAAGCAGCTTCTGACATGTGTTAATGTTTCCAGATAAACATGCTTGGAATAAACATTCCATGAACACGTGAAGCACTTTCCCTCACATAATAACCTGGTAATGGAGAGTTCTCGGTAGGCTGATTCTCCATTCACCAATTAAGAGTAGAAACAGAAAAAAAAAATCCTTTTTGGGGTTTTTGCTCTCTTACCAACACAACAGTCAAAGATATTAAACTGCCAAACCCAAGTTCAGGATGCATCAAGTCTGTACAATCTTCCTCAGTGTGCAGTTTGTTGAGATCTAGCCACAAAACAGGAGAAATTCCAACATCTTCATCTCATCCTGCTGTTCCAGACAGTTGTTAATCTCAGTAATCTAAAGACGCAGCTCTTTGCAGAGCCCAGCTCTGAATGGTCTCCTTGAACTGATAACCTACTCCGAACCCTAAATAAAGGAAGGAGAAGTAGGACAGACAAAAGAAAGAAATACAAATTTCTTAAGCCTGCTTTATTTGAATACATGGGCAGTAAGTAGATGCAACATTTCTGCTGCCATCCAGAGTAGCATGGAGAGGGTGCAGAAGTGAAAAAAGTCCCCCATTATTTTCTTGTTCACTGCCATTTCTCAGAAGTCTATTAGCATCAGTGACCTTGACCAGAATTTTGCCAGTTCCCGTCTATCAAGATAGGTAGATGCTGCCATAAGCTCGACATTGTTTTGCACAATCAGGCTCACATACTTGATGTTAATATACACATTTTCAGGTCATTTCCACAGAAAAAAAAGGCCCTATAATAACGACATCACCACTGTGATGGTAGAAATGGTAAAACAGTAGACTACAGAATGAAACTGTGATGGTCTACTTTTGTTTGATTTCTGACATCAGCAGAATTATTTGGCCCTAAAATACTTACATTGCTATTTTTAAATCATAACCTGCCCCAGGTCCAGGCTGAATAACCTCCTTGCACATGTGTTTATCTTGCATTGTTCCATGACAAAATACTTTAAAATTCATGTTTGAGGTCATGCCACTTCACCTACACATTTCAGATGATATTGCAGAACCCAGACAAACCAGTTTCCCCAATACTCCCAGAAAGATCCACTTCCTATTACACAATGAAAACCAGAAGAAGGAACTGTCACCAGTTCTTTTCTGCAGCTTTGACATCCTTTTACTGAAGCAAAATTCCTTACACAGGATATGCCATAGACCATTTTTGCAGCAAATGCAATTCCACTTCCCCTGTTTAAACTCTGCAGGTGAACCTAAGTGCATCCTCAGACATTTTACTAGTGACAGGGACATCTAATAATGCAATTAACAGAAATTAAAATCAGCTGGTTTACTTGCAGGCAATCAGGCAGCCTAAGCAATCATCCCACTCATTAAATTTAAAAGCAAAATGCAACTAAGTTGGATACTGAGAATAAAAAAACCAAAGCAGTTGTGTGATGCACTCATGCAGTAGGCAGGCTCTTTAGAATATCACTGCCAATTCTGTATGTAATCTGTATGTCAGCAATGGTAAGGCCTGCCCTTCTCATTACTGTCCTAACACTAGTTATGTCTGCTAAAATAATCCTTTCTAGTGTGTATAAAAATATCAGTCCCTTTATAACATACTTCATTTGAAGCAATGCATTTTTATCCCAGATTAATTAAAAATAAAATATTAAACTGAAAAAATGCTAATAACAATTCTCTTATATGAAAGATGATCGTAATATCCTAAGGCTATTTTAATAAAAATTTGAAGCATTGCTTTCTTGTTTTACGGACTTTTCTGTTTAAAAAGTGTAACTGTGTTTCAAAAAGAGTAACATACATTAAAAGGTAGTATAAATGCCTTTCATTACATGACAAACTTCATCTCCTTTGTAAAACATGCTGCTTATTACACTGTTAATGCAATGCTTCTATACTGTATGAAAAAATTCCATTCCCATTAATAATCTTTTTCCAAAACAAAAGTCAGAAGTTCAAACTAACACACTATTTTTTTTTTTAAACTTATAGCAACTTGGTACACTTTTACATTAATCAGCAGTAACAACATCTGGCTTAGTACACACTGTGAGCATAAGCAGATTTATTCTGGGTCTAACATGGGATAAAAAAGAGACAATTCAACAACTGACACTACTAGAAAATATAATTGCTAGTCAAACAAGTTCTTACAAAGCACCTTTAAAAAGTAAACAGTGGTTTGGTTTTGCCACTTTAATTATATTTTTATGCAAGTTTTAAAGTTCTGTTAAAGCCAGCTCTATAAAGAGATTCATAACTATGAGACATGTGACTGTTGTCAGCATAAGCGTCAGACACTGAATCTATCAAATTCCCACAGCTGTACCAAAAACCAGGATATTCCAGAGGCTTTCTGATTCACCTACAGGATTCACTTTCATGAGTCCATGCAAGTTGAACATAGTGTAGATGTTCAGAAAAACAGAACAACTTTCACGAATAGGTTTCCACTGTTTCTGTTTTGTTAATTATTTAGCATACGTTGCAACAATTTTAAAAAAATATTTGCACGCTAAAAAGAGAAAGATAAAAGCTACAACGACTGTTCCTCTGTCAACTGCAAACGTAAATGCAAACTCACCACAAAAGTTTTATCGCAGCACTGATCTCCCCCCTACAGCTGTCATCAAATGGGAAGGATATAAATTATATCAGATGCGAAGTTAATTGGGAAGAACAAATGGCAGAACTACCATTCTAAGCTTTTCCCATGAAGAACACACACAACGCGGACACACCCTTTCGCAAAAAAAACCAAAACCAAACCACGCTAATTCGCGGAATCAAAGGGAGATGAAGAAGTCAAGAGTGCCCCGAGCCCAGGAATGTGAGGAATCCCCGGAGGAATGCGTGCGGCAGGAGGGATCCAAGGGGCTTCGGCCGCGCCCGCCCACCTGGAGCCCCGGCCCGGCCGCGGCACCTCCAGCTCCGGGACACGGACCCCGCTCCTGACAGTCCCCTCGGGGAGAGGAGAAAGCCTCGGGTCCCACCGGAGCCGCTCCCCCGGCAGCGCCCTCTCCCTGGGGCGGCCGCGCCGCTGGCCGGGGCAGCCCCGCGGAGCGCCCGGGGCAAAGGAAGCGCTGCCCTCGGGCGTGCGGGCACAGCCGCGCTGTCCTCTCCTCAAGCCCGGGAGGGCCCGGCGCCCTCGGCCTTTGGGAAGGCGCGTGTTTAACGGAGCAGAGGGCAGCACCAACCCGGGGCGCCGGGAGCCTCCCCCACAGCCGCGGGTGGCGGCACCGCACGGCGACTGCCCCGTGCCCGCCGCGCTCCCGTCCGGCCGAGCCACAGCCCCGTGCCCGCCCGGCCCCGGGCACGGAGAGCCGGCGCCGCCGCGCCTCCCCCAGCCCCCAGACCGCCCGCCGCCGCTCTCCTCACCAGTCCCGAGCCGCCTCTCGCTCGCTCTCTCAGGGGATTCCTGCCAACTCCGCGCCGCTCTCCTCCGCCCCGCCAGCCGCGCTCGCCGCCGGAGCCCAGTGCGGACTGCCCGCCCCTCCAGCGGGGAGGGGGCGCCGGGGCCGGGCCGGGCCGGGGCGGAGCCAGGCGGAGGGCGCTCCCGCAGGTGAGCCGGGGGCTGCCCTTCGCCTTCCCGCGTGCCCGCGGCCTGCGCTCTGCCTGAGCGGGAGCGCCCCGACAGGCTCCTGTGTCCCGCGCGGGGATCCCCGCCCCGACAGGCTCCTGTGTCCCGCGCGCGGATCCCCGCCCCGACAGGCTCCTGTGTCCCGCACGGAGAGCGGGGAGCTCGGGCTGCGGGGAACCGAGCCGGGACAGCCCGGGGTGACCAGAACAGCGCCCTGAGGGGGAAGCCCCCCAGGCACTGTCGGTGCGGGCCGCCTGACAAACGCGTGTGTTCCCGCGCCGTGCGGAGGCGGGACGGGCTGAGGCGGCACCGGGACGGGACGGGACGGGACGTGAGGAGGAGGAAAAGGAGAAGGAGGTGGTAAGGGAAACGCTGAGGGAGCCGCTGAGAGCGAACAGGGCAGCACCCCTGGGCATACCTGGGCTGTCCTCAGCTCTCTGGGTGATTTCCACAATGTCATCAGCTAGACTGGAAGTATCACAAGGTGATTCCAGAATGTTCTACCGGTGCTGCCATTCTGCAGCGTGGCTCTGTCACCTCACCCATGAGGGAAGGAAAAATAGGTGCTAAGGACTTGGTATCTACAGGTGTCACACAGAAATAAATAAATAAATAAATAAATAAATAAATAAATAAATAAATAAATAAATAAATGCCGTGTCTACACCCAGGTCACCAGATAATTATTTTCAATGCTCAGAAGTTTG
>JAWWEV010000018.1:13875313-13955064 GCA_035583235.1 Hafferia zeledoni | reverse complement strand
AAATAAATAAATAAATAAATAAATGCCGTGTCTACACCCAGGTCACCAGATAATTATTTTCAATGCTCAGAAGTTTGTTCTCAAGATTTGAGCCACATAAACCAAGGAGCATTGTCAGAAAAACGTTATAGTGAATATACAAGGGGAAAAAAAATCCAAAGTATGATAGATCCCTGTCTACAACAGAAAAATGCAGGGCAGTGAACATGAAGGAAAAACTGAAATATATGAGCCATGAAAGGCATGTCAGAGCTGTTCTACAGGAAGAGTGTGGACAGACAAACATCCTCTTTCCAAATCAGCAGTGCTGGAGGTCACTGCTCAAACTTCTGTCAGGGCTGCTCCATTACCTGTTGCACATCTGTCAAAACAAGCCCAATTAGCAAACACTATTGTATGTATAGAGAGAATTGCATATAATTGTATAGCTTTTCTGTAAAGAATGCCCCTTTCTTGATTAGAATGTGTAAACAGAAGAGGTTCAACTAGAAAAGGAACTGTTCCAAATACAGCCTCAGTATTAACACTGCTGGGGCACTGTATCCAGTTTTGGGTTCTATGCTGGGAAAAATACATCAAAAAATTAAGTGCATTCTAAGAATTTTGAAAACATGTATTTCAGTGCTATTCCAAGTCGATATTTCATAAAGATCTATTGACTTCTGCAAGAAACAATCAAAAGCAAAACAAGGAGACAGAGAAGAGTGTCTGACAGCAATTGCTTGTGATAAAATTCTGTAGTGATGGTTAATCAGCAGAAAGAACTCCAAACTGTGGGAATTGGGCAAGTTATAAACAGTTCTAAAGAGGCAGCTAGTGAGGTGTTTGCAGACATCTGACAGTGCTTGCTAACAGGATGGAAGTATTAGGTGTGACAGGGTCTATAAAGCTTCTGTTGTGGAAATATGCACCTCTACATAATGTATTAAGTTAATTCTCCCTCAAAATGTTCTCGAGAGGAAAGTAAAAAATGTGTGGATTTTTCTCCTCTTGGTATTGACTTGTCAAAAAAATGTTCATGAGACACAACAGCCCAAACTTATACTGCGATCTTGATCTTTTATATACTTTGCTTGCCATTTAATATTTGCTTTTCATATGCATTTCTTTCACATAACCAGAGTCCATAATTAATCGTGGAGCTGTTCAAGTAAAAGCTGCATGTTTAAGAAAAAATGTGTAATGTTTAAGTAAAAGTTTACTTAGCTCCTTTCACTGTAGTTTTCAGAAAGCACATGAAGTTCTTACCCATCCACCCACCCACCCCACAACTGTTAAAACCGGGGAAACAATGAATGGAAAAGAAAGTCATTAAACCTTTTTTTCTCAGTTACATGAGTTACATGTCCAAGTTTCAGCTGAACTCACCAACATAAGTATATATGGCTGCATTTTATTGCAATTAAAGTGTTAAGGAACATGCTGGCATTTTGTTCAGCCTTGTGTTGTAGTTGGGTAACATGGGAAGAAATTGCACTTAATAGAAAACAAAATGCTTCATTAAAGAGGTGCATACACCTATAATTTTCAGGTTATTGTTAGAGGTTAATTAAAACAGTGTTAACCAATGATGTTGTCCAGTAATACAGTTCCACTGCATTCAAAAACAAACCAGAAAAATACCCATAAAAGATCCAATTCTTGCTAAAATAACCAGGCTATGATGACTACTAGTCATTATTAGGTAGTCTGTAATTAATTTTTTTCATTATGTACCTCTCAGGTAACAACTCAAGAGACAATTCAGTTGCTGTCTGGCATGCTCAACATTAAGTTGCTCAGAAAACTGTTCTTTTGTTCTCTATTGAGTTTCAGAAAAATTGTTTCATATGGTAATTAGGCCAAGGCGTTTTTCTTTCTTTTTTTTTTTCTATCATTTACGTTTTTTTAATTAAAGAGAGGAGGGGGGAAAAAAGAGAGAGAAAAAGGTAGGACCAGCACAATTGCTAAAACGTATTGGCGGTGAGCAAAGGAGACTGAAAAGGAGAATTTTGACTGAATTTTGACACAAAGCTCTATCCTACACTTCTTGAACCTTGAGGAAAGTTTATTTTGAACCTTTGAACCTTTCAACTTTCATTAAAACTGTAGTTTAAATCAAACATTTTGTCAAACAATTTCTTACAGATCTTTGGCATATTCTGACCATGAGTTTTACAAGTCTTCATATACTAATGCTACAAAGACTGTTCACTAAGAGCCACAGTCCAGCTGGAATTCTACAAAAGTACAAGGTTATCCAGTGAGGTAAGAATTTTTTGAAGGAATGTATACAAACCCAGCAATAAGCTAAAATTGCTCTGGGGACAGAGTTAGGTCATACACAGAACATCACCTCAGTGCAGGCTGCCATTTCCTTTCCCACCCCTCATCCACTTATTTTTCTTTTCCTCGCCTTTAAATTAAGGTTTTGGTCCTTGTTTACAAGACTGGCTCGACACTTTGATTAATGTCCTCTGTGCAGGCAGTGTATTATCAGGCAGTTGTGAAATGCAATACAAAATGGAGTTTGCAGCTAAAGCAAAACCAAACAGTAATACCCTGGCAGTTTGTGCTGGAGATTAATTCCAGCTGCCCCAGCACACCTTGGGAACTGAAGAGCACTCCGAAATTCAGCTCTCCTTGTGCTTTGAGGCAGACTGTGTTGAGAGCTTGGCCTGCTGGTGCTCTACTTGGCTCCCAGCAAGATGCACATCTATCTCTCTGCTATTCCACTACATATTAAACTGAGATTTGACACTTTATTCTAGTCCCCCATTTCCTTTCAAGAAGGGATCTAATCCAATAATTGCAGTGGAAAGTAGGAAAAAAAAAGTCTTTCTTAAGGTATTAAATGTCATTGAAACACTGCTTCTGACTCATCTTTTATAATACATGTTGCACATTTTCTTTATTATAAAAGACTATAGATGTCTGTTGCTTAAGAAATAAGTTATCCCTGTTATTATGTATTTAGTAAGCTATTGAAGACATTTTCATTTATTTCTTATTTCAAGAAGCAATCTTCGAGATTCATGCTTTCTTTGTAGTCTGTACTGTTATTTTCACTGGTCTGTTTCTCAAAACAAGCAGAATGTTTAGAGTTGATTCTAAAATTATATCTGTAAAATTGGATCTGTGTCACAACCATTTTAACAAAGTTGAAGCACTTTAGAGTTATATGAGCACAGGGAAGTATCCTTTTACAAAAGCAGACCACTTTGTCTATCACAGAACACCAAGGAACAGTTCTATTTTAAATATCAAGTTTACTGTGATGTAGATTTACTTCCAGAGAAGGGTATGGGGTATTTGAAGAAATGTAATTGTACACTCTTATTAGGTGCTTTTTAAAGTATGAACTTTAGTTTACAATGTGTATGAAAGATTATCTTTGTTTAGGGTATGCAGCAATTTAACACATATCTAGTGTAGCAAGGAAGACAGCACAGAAGAACAAAATATTTTTCATGTTTTAAAATCTACTGTTAATTAGAAGTATAGCACAACAAATTTGTATTTATTTTAATGTATTAATCAATCATTTTTGTGACATGAGGATTTGCAGGCATTGCATCTTATATTCAGTTTCCTTAAAAATGTGTGTCTTTGATGAGCACTAAGGCTGATATCCAGTAAGGAATTTAGGCTCCTGATTCCCACTGAAATAAAATTATTTCAGCAGAGAGATGAACTGTTAAATTACCCATGTTTAAACCCAAGCATAAACTTTTGGAACAGGGATAAAATCATCACTATCCCATGTGAAAATTAAGGTTTTTTTCTTATGCATGTACATGGATGTCTTAGTTATTAATGTTTTGGGGGCGGGTTTCTGCTTTTGGACAAAGATAAAGGAACACTGTGGAAGTCCAAAGCAGTACCCAGTTGAATCCCTCTCTCCTGGCCGAGTTCGGGTGTGCAGCCCCGGCACCCTCATGTTGTGGGGCAACAGCACCACTTGGTGGCCACAGTAATTCTGGCAGTTTGGTCCCTGACAAATATCTGGGTAGCTTGAGAATAAAGACCAGGGAAAAAGGATTATCTTTAATGTTTTTTACATTTGTTTTTATTTCTAGGCTTTTTAAAATCAGGTAAGGTAACATCATTTAAATAGTTCTGTGAAGCAATATTTTCAAAGGGATATAAACATTTCAGTAATGTCCTATACAAGAAACCTTAAGATTCAACTTAAAGGTATTGAACCTTCACCTTTGTGTAAAGCATCACTCCTGATTCACCTGCTAATTACTGATGCACTGAAGACTTAAGAAAATAACTGTATCTTTGCAAGTCTAGGCAAGACCCAGACAGACAAGTTAAGAAAGACAGGTCTTAGGGAATTGGAATTTCCAACCTTTATATGTTTGTTTTGTCAGGACTGATGCAGAAAGCTGCTTAAGTGTGTGCTTAACTTAAAATGCCTGGTTCAGTCCTATTCATTTCAATATCACATAAGCAGTTATTTATAATGAAATGTGGAGAATTATTTAGGGCTGACCATACTGGTTGAAGACCAAAGCAGGGGAAAGGGAGGGAAAATTAACCAGTGATCTAGAAATCCTTTGCTTTTTCTTTTCCAAGGGGACAAAAATGGTAACAAACAGGTATGGAACTACTTTTACTCATTTAGAAGGGTGGAAATCACAGCAGAATAAAGTCAGCTCTCTTCTAACTGAAAAAAATATATCCATTTAAAAAAATAAATAAGCAACAGAAGAAAGATTTGTAGCCTATTAAAAAAGCAGTTACACTGCAATAACAACAAACTGTACTACCATAGTGTCAGATTCATAACATCAAGGGTCAGTAGAAGGGTTTGCATGAAGTTGAGAGCTTGTTGAAAAGAAGTAATGTGTGAAGGCCTCAGAGCACACTACCCTGTCTCTCCTCACTTTGAAGCTCCAGGAGGGAATTGTTGTGTGCTTTGTGGGAAATTCTAACCAAACCCCAAAAATCAAGCAAGACCTTTTGCTGGTTTCAGATTAGAATAAGCATTTCACAGAAAACTGGATTTTTTTAAATTTTTGAGTTCCACTTGTGAACTGGGTACTTATTTTTCACAACTCTTACAAAAGGTAATTTGGGATCTAAAACCATCAACAAACTAAACAAACTCAGGGGAACTGATTCATCCTGGCCTTTACCATGATTTGTTTCTTGCTTTCCTAGAAAATAACAATGTCTTGCATTCGTTTCTATTTCAGAACCATCCATTGTTTTAAGAGAAGGAGCTTACACAACCCAATTATGAGTCAGCCCAGAATATTTAAGGTAATTTAAATCCTCCAATATGGAGGCTTCAGTGATGCAATAGCTTCTATCTTTGGCACTTAGGCAAAGCCTGCTCATTTTTAGCAGGGCTTGAAGCACTTACAGAGATATGTTCATACAAATTTGACACTATGCTGATAAACTAAACTCATACTCCAGTTTTCACTTAATACTGCTTTGTTTTAGGAAGAAGAGCTTTTCCTGGTTAGTGCTTTGTGACTGTAGAGGGTGCTCTTAAAATACTGGTGATGGTAATAATGTATGGCAATCAGTTTCTTTTTCTGTAGAGCTTATCAATGTTAGGATGTTTATATTTAGCAAAGAACATTGTACAGCTAGTGTGTTTTATTTTTGATATGGGCAAGAGTCACTCTCCACATTTGCATCCAAAAACAGCCCTGGAAACTTTTCTGGATTTAGTTTGTTTTTGCAAGTATGTTTCTGCTAAACAGTGATAGTATCTTCTGAGAAAAGTATTGATGTGCTCTAAAACAAGTTGAAAGCAGTACTAAATAGAGTATATTTTAGTTGCAAGGCCATTGAGAGTTGGATAACAACTTATTGTTCCAAAGAAGCCATTTAAATGTTAAAAAAACTCTTTAGTTACATGACATTGATGCTCCCACATTGTGTTGGTATTCTGCTGGGAAGGATTTAACTTTATTTTACTTTGGTTTGGCTGTAGTTTTACTGATTGCATCACCATACTCCTAAGCTATCTGTTTTTTATATTTCAACTGGAATAGCAGAGTGAAAAAAATTCCTAGATACAATAAGACTAAATCAAAATTTCTCCTGCTATAATTTTCCCTCAACAATACAATTTTTTTTGAATGTAAAATTTTATGTTCCACTCAGTACAGCCAAGAAACAATTGAGTTAATTCTGTATGCTTGAGAAATGTTGCTTCTTTCCAGTAAGAGTAGAGTCTATAAACCTCAGAAAGAGGTTTATAAGAATTTTGTTTTAATGATTAGAACTGCAACTCTTTTTAAAGCGGTGTAGGGAGAACTAACATTTCTGAGGTCAGGGCCTTTCCTGTGAGATCACTGCTCTGTCAGTCCTAGGCAGGATGAGGTGTGATCTCTGACTGGCATGACTGTCAAAATAAGCCTGTACCATAACTGAACAGCAAAACTACACTTTTTCTTGAATGGGTTATTACACTGGGAGGAGATGAAACAGATGCTGCAGGAGCACAGTTTTCCCAATCCAAACTTTTCTTGACAATACTCTGCTTCTCATACAGGATTTATATCCTTATCCTTGTAGAGTGAACTCAGAAAACAAGACTTCCACCAGTGATCACTCATTTGAGATTCAGTGTCACCCAGACTGTGATTCTTTGCTCTACTCTTACAGCAGCTCTACTGTAGGCCCAAGTCAGTGCACAGCAGTCAGTGCAGCCTGTTTGCCTGGGCAAGCCCTCTGAGCTTTTCTGGCCAACTTCAACATCTATGCTGGGGATACTTGGCCAAGATCACCACATTAGGAAACCTTTTAAGCACAGACCAAGCTTAACAGCTGTTTGCTGACTTCTAATGAGATGAATTTGTCCTGTTCCAATCTCCAGCTTCCACTTCAAATTCATCATTAGCAGCTTGCAGGTTGGGGCATGTCCCCTGACATGTCTGTGTAGTAGGTCATACAAAGGGGACTTACGTTACCTGCGGGTGACTGCAGGTTTGCCATGTGAATATCCAATGAAATTCTGTCTTTGTGAGAGCTGGCAAAAGTAACTAACCCCCCACATCAGGCAAGGCCTGTTCAACAGAATTGTTACTGCCTGAGGTCTGACTGATAGTAGGAAATATTTCTGTTGCGAGTCATGTAATAGGGGAGTGCAATGACAGGCCAAAGACAAGGATTTTGCCTCACAGGGCTTTCCTTCCTCAGGATTTGGTATTAAGTAGTGATTTGACCAAAAAAACCCTAGGCCTCCCCTAACCTTGTTAAGTACACAAACTATTAAGATAAATATTCATGCCCAGTTCTCTTTCTATCACAGTATTTCTGGTGGGCAGTGTTTTCACTTCCCTAGAAGAAAGTAGAAGTGTCTCCCCTGAACATCCCTTATACTGAGGATCTTAAAACAGGAAGTTAAAATTGCAAATCTTATACAGAGACAAGACTTGAACACAGACATCCTCTGTTCACTAATCCTCTATTCACCAAGCTATTAGATAAAACAGACAATAATTTTCCTCCCATTTTGTATGAAAAGGTTGGCATAAATTTCTAACTCTGGGAGAGAGTTCAGAAGTATATTTTGTAGATTTTCACACCTCTGCAGCTCACATTAAAGGACCAGAATGTCAGAAACAGATGGAACTCAAGACTCTTTTCTTTAGAATGGCCAATCTGGATGTAATTTATCAACTTGGGTCATTTCTGTGGTGGATCATCTTTCCCTGAAGTGTGGAAAGAGGCAATGAATGCACCTCATTCTGGGTTGGAGACTCCACTACACAGCAAAGAATCACAATTCCAAACCCTCTAAACTGTAGCCACTTACAAAAGTTACCCAATACATTCTAAATTGAGCCTTTACTGGTTCACTTTTCACAACACATTCTACAACTCTAGAAAATCTTAAAAACTCAGGGAAGAAAAAATCTTGCATTGTACAATACTTTCATATTTCCAGCAGTGAAAGCTGTGTAGGAGACACATGTTGGAATGACAGTAAGACAAATGGAAGCTTTCATTGGGAAGATGCAAACCAGAAGACAGATAGCTTGTTTTGCTTTAGGCAAAGCATGAATGCAAACATTTAAACTGGAGAAACTCCCCTTTCCTTCTGTGGCCCCTCTGAGCCATTACATTAATTACTTGGAACTATTTACCTACTTCCCTTCGTTTATGCCCCAGGTGCAGACACTCTGGGTACTGAAAATTATTTTCATTCTTTTCTCTGGAGCAAAAAAAACAATATATGGAAACACTCATCTTTTCCTTTCTGAAACCCATGAGGGTGAGGAGAGATGGCATCCTAACATATGTATTGTGCTTGCCTATTTTCTAATACCCCGTAACAAAACATGAGAGGGTAGTGGGTGTCAGGGATGTTTCTTTTTGAGGTACAGTGAAAATATTTGTTTAGTTTTGTTGCAATAGCAGGGACAGCTGGCAGTGTTTGCACTTATGTGTCTTCTAACACTTCACTGAAGAGATAGCCCTAATCTTTGAAGAAAGACAAATATCTCATTTTGCAAATGTGCTGACCTGTGCTCATGCAGTGTCTGACAACCTTCTTTTGAGATCAGTGCTAGCCTGTCTTTGAAACATGTCCTTAAAGTCTGACCAGACAGATCCAGGCTACACTTTTCCATATGTGAAGCTAGAGAATTAATGGAGGCATTAAATGTTTAGAAAATAAACAATCAATCTATCACATTAGAAAATAAATTTTTTTAAAAATCACAGTAGAGGCTCAAAACCTAAATTTCTAAATTGGCAGCAAAGAGGATCAGTCTCAATATCTACAATTCTTTTTGGCAATATAACCATGTCTCAAAGCTCTTGCTTAGAGTTTCATTTCCAACTTCCCTCTGAGGGAAAAATGAATTGAACTTTTTCTTGTGCTCTTACTAAGAGGTTCTTCTGCTCTTGATTATTTTGTAATGCAAACAGCAGACCATGGCTGTATAGATATCTTTAAATAAAGATTAACAAAATCTGTGGCTATTTCCACAAACTGTATCAGCTTCTCCCTCCCTAGTAAAGAGTATCAGTCAATCCCAGGGTAGCCCAGGTCACCAAGGGGTGGCTACTGAGTCTGGCTGCCCTGTCCCAGCTGCCTGGCAGCAGGCCCACCTCAGGAGCAGCCAGCTGGCTCTGCTGTGTTTCAGCTTCCTCCCAGCCTGCATGTGGACCTGGGAAGCAGCTGAGTGTGTTTTGCCCGATCGGCTTATTTGTTGTCAGTCCAGAGAGGTTTCCCATTGCCATGGCTGCTCATGGTGCAGTCAGTTTGCACTTCAGGGTTTTCACCATGGCCCCTCTGCTCTGTCATTTCTGCTGCTCTGCACTGGCTCTTCAAAAGATCAGATCTGTTTCACAGATTTTTGCTTGTTTTCAAGTCAGTTCAGCACTTCTCTGTTCTGATATGGCTTGTCCAGATGCACAAGTTTCTCTTCACAGTCTGCCAGCTTTTGGCCACGAGCAGACTCAAACTATGAGAAAGACAAATCCTTCCTCTGCCCTCTCTTATATTCCAGCTGCATATCTGTGAAAATATACAAGCCACTGGGGTGACCCTTCCTTTAGAAGATCTCATTAAAGCATAGGCCATGTCCATCATTTATGATACATATACCAAACTTCAGCTGGAAATACAACTCCCTCCTAGAATTGGGAGCAGTAACAGTGCAAACAAAAGCAACCTCTTCCTTGTTCATCCTCTGATGTCAAAAGGAGGGCATAAGTACCATATGCCATAGAAACAGAAC
Organism: Hafferia zeledoni; assembly: GCA_035583235.1. Lineage (NCBI taxonomy): Eukaryota > Metazoa > Chordata > Aves > Passeriformes > Thamnophilidae > Hafferia > Hafferia zeledoni. Next base: position 13,945,363 of record JAWWEV010000018.1, on the reverse strand, counting down.
TTTGAATTCTAGGGTGTAAATCCATGCATTCAAGGATTTTTAGAGGCAATTTTAGGATTAATTCACTGTTAAGAGAGTATCTTCAGAACAAAAAATTATTTTCTAGAACATTTGTGTTTCTTTAAATTAAAACGATTATGTATACCCAAAGTGTGTAGCAACTTACTTCCTATTACCAATTAATAATCAAGTATTTTTCTGGAAAATAAAGTTACTTGGCCTAGTGAATGTAAGAAGATGATATTGTAATTGATTTAAGTATTTGGTCATATCTTTAATCTCATTAGATTAGTATCCTGTTGTATTTAGTTACCTAGCTGAGGGACAGAGCTATTTGTAAAACCCTATTTCAGTATCTGATTTTTTCATTGTATGCTGTGTCCTTACTCAATAGGGCAGCACTGCAAACATTTGCAGTGATGTTCATTGCTCTGTGTAACCTCATGATCTTAGTTACTCACAGCCTCAGCTCAGTAGCACAGGTTTTCTTTCACAAATCTAGCAAATCAAAGTCTCTTCAAATTGTTTTTAATAACTCTCAGTGTCTGGACCTTTTCTGTGATTGCAGTATCCTTACTGAGATGTGAATTTGAACGAGGAAACATAGTCCATTCTCAGACTTGAATATCCAACAAAAATGAATCTAAGACCTTGCCATGAGTCAGTGGTGGCCTCTCTAAGCTGAGCTACTGCCAAGTGCAAGACAGATCATTACTCCAGCTTCCACACTCCTCTCAGATTTAGACAATGGCATTTACAGGCATAGAAAGACATTCAGCTGTTAGAACAGCTACTTCTGAAGAGAGAGTATCAAATCAGGTGCAGCCAGGCCTGCTGGCTACATGCCTAAACAACCTCAGTCACACCAGCCATCTTCACATCTTCACATTGATACTTCCTCATAAAGGTACCAACAGATTTCATTCCTCTGCTCTGCCAAACCACACTAGTTAATAGTCATCTCACTCACTGTGAGTTATTTGGTTTTCAGCTACACTCACTCACCTGCTTTAGTAGGTTCTTCACAACCTTCCCAAATCTTGTTGCAGCTTGTCAAGGACTTCTTCCCCAAGCACAGTCCATGTCAGCAGGTAGCACACCGAAATTTGCTGGCACATAAATCTATTATGACTGAAACTTGGCCAGGATGGTATCTGAGTTCATGGCCAACTTAAGTGGACAGAATTACTCAGATACTTGAAGCTACTGGTACTACTCCTGTATAAGTACCTTCTCAAAATGGGGCCTCCATCACCTGCAAGGATGAGCAGCTGTTGGGATGGGGGAAAAAAAAAAAAAGAAAAAAAAAAGAAAATCAAATCCTCTGGTATAGAAATCTGTTTTACATTGCCCACTCAACATCTAATACTTAACTGATTATACTTATACTGCATTCCCACATTTTGATTCAAGTTCCTGTTGAATATGGTGTCTAAAAACTCAGGATTAGTTTGTAAGAGTAAAAAGCAAATATATCTGGGAAAGAGAATTAATTTTAAACTGTAAGGTTGAGCTTGAGAGGTAGTGATTACACTATGCATGAAATTTGTGTGATTCGTGATTATTCCTGCTATTTCTGATTTTCACTTCAAATGAAATGGGGCTGATTGCAAAGAATGTTACTGAACTCTTCTGTTTATTTGAAAAGGAAGTTGGAATTTTTGAAGGATGTAGTGTGTGATCACTGCCATGATGTTTGAGGGTGGGGAGCTAAAGAGTCTGAGAGATCTTTCCTATGAATGCAGTGTTCTTCAGGCACAAAGGCTTGGAAAGGAAACAATTCCGTCTAATTAGGAAAGTAATTTTAAGCAGAAAAAAGATGTAAAAGCTTAGGGACTGTTCTTGTCAGAGAGAGATGTTTCTGAGAAGAATTAGGGCAATAGAGGATTATTGTTTTGTTAAGCCTTTGATTGAGATCTCAGACTTTCATCAGTTCTGTAGCAATGCAAGCAAAGGGATCTAAGGCTCAAATGTAGCTCCAGAAAAGAGATCTTGGAGAAAAAATTAGAATAAAATAAAATTAAAAAAAAAAAAACCACACACACAAAGAAACGGCCCAACACCACCACCACCACCCCCCCCCAAAAAAAAACAACCCAGACTAGGATTTAGCTTTTGGGTATTTATAACACCCAGTGTATAGCGGAGGGGAAGTTTTTCTGTCATCACCCTTTTACTTTTAGAAAATGGAGGGGCAAAAACTTTGCTTTTGATTTCTCAAAACGTAGTGTTAGTTATTTGAAAAATTCCAGACCAGAGGATGAAAGATCCTTTAGAGGAAAACTCCAAAGTTGTTGTTTAGAGGCTGCCCTGAGTATAGTCAAGATTAAAGCCCTTAATGAAGGCAAAGCTTACTTATCTGATCAGATTCTAGCATAATGGTCTAGCATGTGATATTATTTTGTAAAAGTTACATAACTTTTTGTTTAAGAGCATACTTTACTTTCAGCAGCACAAACAACATTTTAACCTGTTCAGATCCTTGAGAAACACAAACAGATTTGAAGAAAAAAAATATTTGTTCACAAAAGAAAATCAAACCTTTCTGTGACTTGGTTAAGATGAAAGCAAGACAGGAAACTAATAAAAAGGATCAGAGAACCTGGAAATAAATGTTGACAGCCTTGTGCTCTGGCAGTCTAAAAATCACATCCTACTAAGCATTAGCTTTCTGCTTAAGTGTTTGCCCACAAGATTGTCTCTCCCGAGGAAAGTCTAAAGATTACCCACAAGCCCTTTGTGTTTGCAGGTTTGCTGTGAGTGTGTGTGGGTACATCCTACCATTTCTCAGCCGCAGTGCACTGAGGTCACAAGTCCTCAGCCTCATTAAAACACAATCAGCCAATTGCAAACAACTCTGCTCTCCCTCAGAGCATCTGGACATCTGGTGCAGGAATAGTATGCTTAATTTTGAAACAGTCAGATCTGGGAAGGAACCAGGCAGTTAGGCAAAAAATAGGTAATAAAACTTGGGATGCAGAGTTTTCCTGTTTTGACAGTAGAATTTGTGGATTGCAGCTTAAAGCTTTTTAGGGTTTCTCACACACTGAGAAATAAAGTTTAGAAGTTACAATATTAGAAACTTCAGTGGAACAATTAAAGAAAGAAGCAAGACCCTCTTCCAATGTGGAAATGTCTCCGAGCTCCATGAAATCACCAGCTGGATATTGAGTGCTGTAGGCTCTGCACACCGTGATGTAGGAGCACTGTATCATCATGGTGTTTGTTACTGTCAGAAAACAAAAAGACAGGAGAGAAAGTGGGTACTTGGCTCCTTAAATGTCTAATACAATACAATCTAATATGTCACATTAAATAATTGTTCATAAATCCACAATACAGGCTTGTAACAATTTAGTGACGTGGCCTGAGTGTGGCTGGTCCCCTGCCATCCATCTCACCTTTGCATTGCCATGGAAATATGGAGCTAATTCCTGCAGCTCAGACTGTTTTTGCTAAAACATTTACTTGGTTAAACTTCTCACTAATCTGTTCATCCATTGGCACAGGGAAGCTGGTATTGTATCTTGAGAAAATTGCCACTATGTACAGCCTTTTCCAGACTAAAGAACTGCTTGCTATACTTTCAATCATCTTTAAAAACAAAAATAATCACTAAAAATTTTATAACTGAATGCAGACTTCAAGAGTTTAGTTCAAAATGGTCCTCCAGAGAACACAGTGAAAACAGGATCTCTTAGGGCAGCAATGGAGAAGCTTTCATCAGCACTGAGAATGCAAATACTCACTGCTTCTGTAGCCAAGGAAATGATGGCTATTTTGTGGCACTATATATTTAATCAAAATAAAATCACCCTTAATTTGCTTTATTATTTCTTTTTCCCCTCAAGATGTCACATTCCCTGCTGAATATTAAATTTATTCTGGTTAACAGAAAGCAGTAAAGTTATCCAGCCTGAAATACAACTTCATTGCCAAGTGAAAGGACACTGTTCTGCTGCACCATGACAGTCTCTTACTGATGCAACACAGTAAAATGGATGGCAGCACTTTTCTGTCAGCTTAAACTCAAACTTTTGCATGAGGAAAAGGTCAGAATGTTTGAACAGTACTCCTTAAAACTAACTTTCCTTTCTGTGTCAGACACACAAGCAAACTAATTTTTTGTTATATTCTTAACTAACAAAGCAGAACGAGGCTTTTTTAAAGCTCTTCCAATCATATTTATACAATGAAAGAATAATCCCCAACAGGGAAGTGTTTCTGCTGCTGAAAGAAGGGGGGAAAGAACCCCAAACCCAACACCGAAGTAGAATAAATGCCACATCTTTTTCAGCCTCTTCTCCAGCTGTCCAAAACACAGGGATGGAAAGAGAGGGCCACATTCAGTCACTTCCTTCCACAGCACATGAAGAGGCAGAGTAGCTGGTTTTGTTGCCCAGCTCCAGAAACAGATGTGGTTTGAATTTCTCTGCACTTGGGCCTGAGTGCATGCACAGACTTTGGCACATGCTTACATGCCCTGCTTATTTCCACATGCTCAGGCTTGCTGGAGAAGGTCTACCTGTGACTTTTTCAGTCACCCACAGCCTGTAAGCTGCTCGAGCAGAGCTCCAGAGTCAGGGTTATGCTGTGTCACCCGGCAAAGGGCTGTGATAACACATGATTAGTCCAAATCCCCGAGAAGAAGCAAGACAGCTGGGACTACTAAACCTGGCATCAGTGGCTTGCAGTGATCAACTTGTGCACTGGAGTAGGGAGACACCTGGAAGCCATTTCCTGCTTGCGAACTGTTCTCCCTCCCCCTTCCTCTCAAAGATAAGTGTATGCCATGTGGCTTTTGGCCACAGGGAGTTTTTTTGGATGTGTAACATCAGGAAGGTTTGTTTTAAAGGCACAAATCCAGGTCTTTCTTTACATATAAAACTTCAAAAGACTATTTTTTCCCCATCTGATGCCTTCCCCCCCCACCCTCCAATATTTTCTGACTTCAGATTTTTCCAACTCTGAAAAAGCCTTTGCAGTTTCATCTTGAACTGGCAAATGAACTTTAACAGCCTAGAGACTGCTCAGGTACTGACCTGAGCTTTTCCAAAGCCACTGATTGTTGCTTTCTAAGCATACCTCACTAACATACAGCAGGTTAAGATCTCCACACATGCGCACACCCCACCCCCCCCCACCCCCCTTGAGTACTGGAAGTTTCCTTGGCTTTGCAAAGTAAGCACATATTTTGTCCATGAGAATGCCTTTGAGCAGTATCTCTTTTGTCAGTTAGCTTTCTCTTGTGCACTGTAATTCTTGCCAGGAGACATCTCCAATTTTTTCCCCCCATCTCTGGAAACATTTCATTTGACAGAATGGTCTCTCTGTTTTAGCTATTGGGCAAGGTGTTGGTCCCCTGAAATCAACAGGAGCCACCAAATGCTAAGATGCCAGAATTTTTCACCTCCTGCCTTTAAAACCACTTAAGACTAGAAGCATGCAATGCTTTGCCACTTTGAAACTGCTCCAGCCTTTTCTTGGTATTTCCTGTGGGACTCTTGGTCTTAGCAGAGGTGGAAGACTCCTGTATTTCTGACACAACCTTATAAAAAGACCTCCAAATAATTGATTTTCTTTCTGCTAAAAGAAATCCTAGTTTTCCTAACTGAAATCTAGCTTTTGAAAACAAATTCTAAAAATTTGCAGTAGTTGTAAGATTTTACTAATTGAGTTTCATCTTTTAACCAGTAATCTTTAACTGCCCAGTCTGAATGCAGGCTTAGCCTCCAAGTCTTGCTGGAGAAGACAGGACTGTACAGGAAAGTCACACTCTCCCTTCTTTAGAAATATAAATGCTAAGATAGAGTGGTCGGAGTACAGCACAGGTTGGCTCCCCCCAAAGAAACCAAACATGATGCTGCAGCCAGCATGGCAGAGCCCTCATCAGCCAGGGCCCTGTCCCACAATGCCAGAGAGCAGGGGAAGCAGCAGGAGTTAAGCAAAAGTCCAAATACCAGGCAATTTCAGAGTGGCAAGGCAGGTCCAACATTGAGGCAGGCAGTCAGTCTGCAGGTCAGGGCAACCCAGTAACCATCACGCAGGACTGTAACAACGGGCAGAGTGGAGGTGGAGCTGGGAAGTGAGCCCAGTCTGTGAGCTGGTCAGCAGGGCGATGGCCAAGAATGGCCACACCTAAGGCACAGCTCAGGCAGGGACTGGAGCCCCTGGGCCCACAGACAGGTGTGGGTGGAGGCCCCAGGTGAGGCTGGTCAGGGCCATTAAACCTTATTGGTGCACTGAGGCCCCCTGACATAAGTCAGCACAACATCCAATCTTGTATTTTCATGCATAAGCAAGAAAAGAGAATTATGGTTGTGGTTTGACCTGTGCTGCATTTTCTGACCCCTGAGTGCCTGATTGCTCAACCACGGCACTACAGTAATGCTGTGTCTACTCATAGTTTACATAAACACAGAGCATGTTAAACAACTGACTTATGATGTGATACTTTTGTTTCCACTGAATTCTAGACCATCTGTGTACTAAAAAATCTCTAGACTTGGAAAGAAGATCTGATCTATTCAGCTTTTTCACTAAGTAGTTACAGATACTACTGGAATATTCTGTATGTACTTTGACACTTTTATTTCATTCCTTTTCTCATTTCAATTAAGCATCTGTTGGATCCCAAGGCCTGGTTGACAGTTCTGCACTTTTTAAATGTCTTCTTTGCTCATCTTAAACCTTTAAAATTCTCTATTTATGTTCTGTTCAAATTATGCAAATTAGGGCAAGCTTTTTTCCCAAAGACTTAGAGTTGCTATAGCAGAGTTTCAGGTTGCCTGGTTTCTGAGAAACAGTTTGGTTCATGTCTATTGACAAGCAATGTTTTCTTTTTCATCTTTCCTAGCTGAGATAATACATATTGCTGCCTCATATTCTGGGACACAGAGCAGCACTGGCAGATACAATTCTAACAGGCAGTCTGTACTCCTTGGAATAACTCCTGATCAATGTTTTAGGTGTCCCACCCTATAATTAAAAAATGCACAGTTCTCCTGTTGACAGAGAGAAGATTCAAAGCATATCAGCTTATACCAAGTACTCACTGGGTAAATTCTGGCAGAAAGGATCCATTTCAATGCCTTACACAAGGGGATTTGATCCCAGCAGACTGGTTGAGTAGTTCCTGCAGTTCAGCCATTTGCTTCCTTACTTCTGACTGACCAGGATTAGAAGCAAAGAAGTAACAACAGGCAATGTTCCAGGTGACAGGAGCGAATATGGGAGAAGTTAAAGGCACCAGTACTGAGTCAAACCAAAAGCCCATCTAGCTCAGTATCCGACTGTGATCAGTGGTCAGGGGTGGGTGCCCTGCAAGTGGGAAATTCTTTTCAGTTTTTCCTTGCAAAAACTATGTCCTCCACACCTCTTCTGTACAGAACCAGAGTGGCCAAGGTGACAGCATAAAAGCTAGTAATTTGTGTTTAATGCAAGATAAAAGGCATCCAGATCTTGCTGATACAAACAACGTTGTTGGCTTCAGTGCCAGTTATGTCTGCTGAGGATATTACCTAAAATTTCACACAGAAAGAATAGTCTGAGTTAAGTCTGAATTACTGAGACATTACTCAGTAGCTGTATCAGACTTCATAATCTGTCTGTATTTTATGTCTTCTAGCAGATCATAGCTCTGCTCTGTTTCTAGTCTGACACACTGTTTTGATTTTAATAACCTAATATGAATTAAAATAGCAGGTGCATAGCAACACCTCTTTAGAATGAGTGTTTGATGCTAATAAGCCCATTTAGCCAAGACGGTGCTGAGCCATGGCTTTCATCTCAGCCCAGACAGCACATATATGATAAAAAAGAATTAACCCCTTAGGTGCTGACTTAAGGATTGTGAAAAGCATGTATAAAATACCAACACACAAATGGAAAGTCAGTGAAGTTATGGCAGATCATTAGGAAAATAGGAAAGATTCTGTGTGGTCCATTGACTAATATGATTGTCCTCTGTATTTTTCATAATAATGCTGCCAACACTGGAAAAGCTGGATGTGGTCTGATAAAGAGACTGATGAATGTAAAGGAACCAAACACTCCAGAGAAGAATTCTTGCCCAAATAAAAGTGAAACAAAAATCAGGGCATGGACACAAGCAACTGTAGTTGCATCTAATGGAAAATTGAGGGCTCATTGAATGAAGGGGTTAAGGAAGGGATTACAAGAATGAACTCCAGGCTGCCAGTGGATTCAATTCCCCTAGATTGTTGGGAGAAGGAAAAAGCTGCGTATCTTTGTCTCTTGTAATTGCTTTGTTCATTACCCTCCTAAATCCCCAAAACAAACAACAAACAAGCCAAACCCTCCCCTCATACAGACATAGTCTTGCTATTACAAAGGTTCCACTTGTAAAAACCTCTCTTGTCTATTTCTGTGCTTTTTAACATTTTATCCTCTTACCAGGTTGAAGGTCAACAGAACTCACAAAGAAAATATTGTAATTTGTTTCACTGGCAAACTAGTACTTTATGGGAGTCATATCCTGTATCAGACTGTGATAGCACAGACTTCATATTTAACCTGAGTCCAGTTCTGAATTCTGAAAAGACAGCTCGGTTGGACTTGATGACCTCAAAGTTCTTTGCCAACTTAAATGATTCTTAAGGTGGGTTTCTGCTACAACAGGTTCAATGTATCATTTAATTTCTGTTCCAGTTTGTGGGGCAAACCCTATACACTCCATTATTATCTTAAATCAAACAACACATAAGATAAATTCCCTGCATCACTGAAGTTTCCAATCTGTCCATGACTTCAGTACTTGAACAACATTTCATGTCTCTCCTTCTGAATCATCAGACTCTGCACCTTCTGACAGGAAACACCAGCAAAATTGCAGATTTTAAAGAGAAAATCAACACACATGGCAGCATAAGAGGGTTTTCTAAAAGATACTTACTGAGTTCTGTTAAAAATATTGTTGGTCTTGGATATGACTTTGTGCTAAAGGTATAATTGCATTAATTCTTAGGAAGGAAACAGGATTTCTTAGGTGCCGTTAATAGGCTGCCTCCATGATTCTGGTAAATATGGATGCACTGCATGCATATTTTACATGGGTAAACCCATCCATTTGGAGTCAGTGAGCCTAAACTGTGCAGTATAATTAGAGGAATGAGCCTCAGGTTGCTTTGTCAAAACATTCTTTAATTGCTGGATTTTAGGATTATTGGATTAGAAGATTAGATGGGATGCCTGGAAATCTTAAATTGGAGCATCTCGCAAAGTAAGGCTTCTCATGAATCTGATTTACAATGCGTCTACAAACCTCCCAGCTAGTGTAAATTGCTGTAGCAATTGTTCAAAGATATTTTCATGGTAGGACAATATGGACATATTAAATATGTTTTCTCTGGCATCCCTTCTTTTCTAACACACGTTAAGGAACTTGGTAACTTTTGTCTGTGAGAATACCAGTTGCCAGCTCTCCTGTACCAGGGATGGTGGAGCCCCTCTGAGTTTGATCTCTGAATCACTGAGCTTCGTTGCCCATAGGATGCCAACGGAATCCTGATACAGCCAGCTATGGCATGGCATTCACCTTGCAGTGTGTGCCCATTACTGAATTACATCATGGGCAGTAAGCACAGCTGCCTTTTTTATGGCATTCTTGTAAAACCTACTCTGCTCAGTGTCTCTGGGGCACAGACATGGTAGATTACAACTGCTCCTCTCTCTTCCTCAGTGCAGTAGTAAGGGCACACTGAAAGTTACTCCATCGTTCCTTATGTGAGCTTATCTCACTTCTAGGGGAGACTTAGTACTTTACTCCTAAGAGTTTCTGTAATGAACATTTGTCCAGCTGCTGGTGCTCTGCCTGCTTGGCCCAGTGTCCCACACCTCACATATAAGCTACAAACCCCACAAGACTGTCTATATGTTGTATATATGTATGTGTATGAGTAGAGGAGTAATGGTATAAGGATAAACAGATTACCAAATAGGAAGGGAAACTGCAGGCCATGGTTCAAATCCCTCTTAAAAAAATGCTGATGTTGGTCATGACAATATTGAGCAGAATGGTCTGGTAAATTCTGCTGGATGTTCTGAGCCCACGGGTTCAGAGTCTGGATGTTTCAAATGGGACAGTTGATGTAATATTACTATGTTGCTTTTTCCTGAGATGGTTTTGTAATTATTAGGAAGATGACTTTTAATTAGTATATCAAAGAGTTTTGAAAGTTATTATTAATACTCTGTCATCAAGTTTTGTGAAGCAAACAGGACTTCTGTTCACAAGCAATATGGAGACAGCTGTGCTGGCCATATTCTTAAGACATTAACAGAACAGCACTTCAAAGCACCATATTCCCATATCACTTAGTATTTGCACTGCTAAAATGACAGCATCCAAAATAAAAGCCCAAACACTGAAGGGTCCCAGTATGATGAAGATCATGACTGTCTGAACAGAAGGATCAGTATGGGAAGGTGTAAATTATATTCTTATTTTCCAGGGTAAAGAAACTCAAACACTTTGGTACAATTTTGGTATCTTCTAAAATCAACTTATATTTTTGTCACTGATTTCCACAAGGCCACAACTGTGCTTTTTGGGTATGACAGTCTTGTCAGGATTTAACATACCTGAGTAAGCAGAATTATATGTAGTCATTCCTTTCGTATTTTCAAACTGAAACTCTAGGAATAAAAAAGATAAGTTTGTCACTTCCTTCTTTAGCAACAGAGCTCTACAAAGAACAAATGTTTTCTCTAAATCCCCACTATTATAAAAATTTCTGTCTGAGGTAGCATAGAGCTCTCCAACTTCCTTTAAAACAGTGATCCATGTTTCTGTTTAACCCAGGGACTGATAAAAATGGTTATACTATCGGGTAACATAAAATAAGGAAATAAATAACTCAACAGATGTTCAGTGGGATACATTTTTTTCTGTATTGTGGGTGGCTGCTCACTACTGTTGAACTGAAAAGAATGTACCTGCAGGAGCCCTTTGCCTGTCTGAGCTGAAAAGGCACCCTGGCTGAGTCTGATCCCAGAGTCAGAAGCAAGGCAGTCTCTGACAAGAAAGGGAGCTCAGCGTAGGGCAGGCCTTGTGCCAGCATGGCCTCAGCCTGGGGGCAGGGAATGCATCTTCAAGTTCCATCTTCCCACATTTTACACCAGTGTCTTCAAAGAATATTCCCCACACACACCTATTTAAGGCTGATCAGAGTACAGCCTTGGTTCAACCACATACCCTCCTGAAGCACTGATGTCTGTGAGACACTGCAGCAAAATTCACACACAAGAAGCTGAAACAGAGAGCCTGGGAACAGGGACAAGAGTGGACTGGAATCACTTCCCACTCCCATGCCCACCCCATGCCCTTAAGTATAACTATAAAGTGGAGGCCTGTTCTGAATTATTCTCACAGGTAAAACTATCCCATGATACCAAACACACAGGATTTGGGGGTCACTGGAACCCTTCTAACTTTATACCAATCAATCCTTTTTCTGAGTCACTGGCTTTAAAAAGCCACTTGGCTTTTTGGACTTCTTTGCCTCTTAAAAGAGATGCAAGATGAAGTTCTAAAGGTTTTTATATTGTCAGAGATTTACATAAAGAAGGTTATAGTAAGTGTGTGAATCCTGCCATTTATATTATAGAAATATTTTTGTAATCAAAAATATCCTTGCGAGAAACAGTTTCAGGTTTCTTTGGTATTTAGAAATCCTTTGCTAAACAAAGTAAAAATGAATGATAAACAAAACTGAGTTTCCTTTGAGCCTGATGTTCTTGCAGCTGCACTCCACTTTTAAGAGTAACCTATTAGCAATTAATTTAGAATGACACTGGCAAGCAGTTCCCAGACTTTAATTAATATCTTTTTGACAAGCTCATAATCTTTCTAGTTTAATAAAGTCTCTCTCAAATTAGTTTAACTCTGATTTCACTTACCATTGTAAGTAATCGGCATCAAATCTAGGGTACTTAACAGTACTTTCTCATTTCAAATGCCTTTAGAAGGAGAATTTATAGTTACATTTTAAAGAGTAGAAAGAGTATTTGATGAAGGTCACCCTCAATCCACTGACAGAGCTGGAAGGAAAATCAAGGTGCCAGATGCCCTTCTGTTGTGCAATTGATTGAGCAATGGTGCTGTCTCCTGTCTTAGTATCTTGCAAGGAAAGGATTAAGTTCTGGTTCCAAGTTACATAATTGATTCTTTTCCTTTATGCCAATATCAAGATCTTTGAAAGTTACAGTACAATGCTGTAACTGTAACACAGTGAGTCATTGCCTGTAAAATTTACTTGGATAATAAGTGTCAGTACAGGACAACTTAGGGATCAACTTTTCATTTAAATTTATGCTCTTAATATACATTTCTACTTCTGAAAACTTTGCCCTTACAATTCTGTGTCAGTTTTGCCCATATGTCTCAGGACCAATCCACAGGAGGACGTTATGCAGCCACGTTACTGTGTCCTGTGGAACAGGAGATAATGCTGTGAATGAGAAGAGCTGCTGAGATCAAATGTCCTTTGGCCTCTTGGTAAGTCAACAACTTCTATATAAATGTTCTGAAATGTGCTATATATAAGCCTGTTGCATATGTGTGTTATGAGAAAATATATTTTATCTGTAATGAGGTAAATTTTGATTTGTGAGGTTACATCAACCTTTTCTTTCTACTTTGCCTACAAAATAAACTAAGAGGTTCACAAGTTACTGTGGGTTTTGAGTCTGATAGTTTTTTTCAGAACTTCAAAGAATCCAACTTCCAGACTGCAGAGTTTTAATCTGATTACATCTATAAAGAAAGGAGATCTTTTAATTTTAAAGGTAATCAATGTTTTGTACCTAACAGACAACTGTAAGAAATACCTGTGTAAGCATGGATGACTCTACTGTGAGGTACTGCCAAGGGAGACTGAAGTAGGATCATTTCTGCAGGTAATTCTTGCCAGGTGAGGATATAACAGTTTTAATTTGCTGATTCACAGGGAAGTCTTGTTGTCATTTTTATTTTTCATGTAAGGTGAAGCTTACCATGAAAATGGGCATGAAAAAAGACAAGATTTGCTTGTCTCCTTCCTCTTAAATAAATGTAAAAGACTAATTTAAAACCCTGTCTCATTAACAAGGACTAAGATAATCAAAATGGTTGAGAAAGGTCAGTATGTTCTGCAACTTAATTGGGATCTTGACCATGACACATCTCACCATCTCTAGAAGTTGTGAGCTACTCCAAAAGTATTTGCCTAAAACATACAAAACAGAAAATAGCATGTCCCAAGCACCCTTTAGAACAGTTTTAGTAGCACTAGACATCAGCTTGTGCCACTACCTTAGAATACTTAGAATAGTCATTTTCGGTTACTTCTTTGTTCTTTGGTTTTTTCTTCCTAAGTCAACACTGGAAAAAAAAGAAAAGGGATGAACAGATATTAGCTAGTTAGGGAAAGTGCAAAAAATGGTTTCAATCAGTAGCATATTCCTCAGCTGAATTTCTACAGTTTTTCCTGAGGAGCTGCTGCCTCTGTCAGTGTCAGCAGGCTGGACTGGAGGCCTCGTTGCTCTGACAGTTCCTGCAGTTCTGTGGCAGCGGTAATTCCATGCCAGGAGTCACAAATTAGGAAATGGTTCCTTACAATAAAACACCAAATGAAGCACAACGTGATCTTCCTCCTTTCTCATGTGTGTCAATGTAAAAAGTGTCTTTGTCCGGAATGTGGCTCTGATTACATTTCTCTATCCCAAAATAAACATGGTGCAAAAGAAAAGGGTACAGGGAGGAGGGGAAAGCCCGTCAATGGGCCACCCTCAGGAAACCTCACAAGATCTACTGTCTGTCTGTGCAAGCCAGGGAAGAGCCAAGGAAGTGATCCCAGCTTGGTGGTCTTACTCTTAATTAAAACAAATGAGGCTCTTTCAGCTGCTGCAGATAAATATTTGATGAAAAGAAACAGGGACAGATGTCGAAAAACTGTAGTAAATAAAGAATAAGACCAGGAGAGCGAATGTTACAACAGTATTTTATATTTTTAAAAAATCACTTTACAGATTTCTCTCAAACATGTAATTTTACTAAAATTGTTCCAAAAGTGGGAAGATTAATTCTTCATATTTGTTTTGTCAAGGTAGGATAAAAGTACAAGTGCATATAGACAAAGACAAATTTTTAAGTCAGCTTGCTGCACATTATGAAGTTAAACAACAGGGTTTGGGTTTGGGCCATTGATGAGCAAGAAGACTTCAAAGTCATTTGTACACTTCCATGAGTTTATGTTGATTTTAGAGTGACTAATAGAGTTTGGCTCCAAAATTTATGTTGAGGATGCACAGTGAGAAGCTGCCTAGCAAAATACAATAGCAACATCCATTGCAATAATCTGTCATAATATTTGTAAGTCACAGCCTTTATGAATGGTTCATTTTATAAGGGGAATGTGGTGCCATTCAACCTTTTCCTGTAGTCACAGTTGTATTTACAAGTACACTTGGATCTAACTTCCAACTTCACCTTGCTCACAGTGGGAATTTGCTCAGGATGAGCTCTAAAGGCTTTCCATTCCAGTTCTCTCTGCCTTGAGAGCACTGGGTCTGGTTTAGTTTGCCTTTTAGCAAATTCATTTATAGCATTCTGTGAAAAAACTGATCTAATGGAATTAACTTAAAAGGAGGCCATAAAAGAAAGCAATGTCATGAAATAGAGGAAAAATCTCAGTCATTGGCTCTTCCAAGATTAACATCTCCATTGTTAGCATTCTGTGGCCATTGCCTGCTAGGTCAGGGTCTCACCTTTCCTGTCCTGTGAAAAATGGATGTTTCCATTGAGTCCAATATAAATTCCACATCTGGTGTGAAAGAACTGATTTGATAAGCAGGTTTACAAAACCAGTGAGTGAGTGTGAGCCACAGGAGCTTCAATGGAAATATTTAATGTGATACCAACATTTAAAAAGAGCATGGTGATTCAGGTCACCAGAAGCTGGATGAATTGGTATAATCCAAATTCTGAAAATATAAATATTTGAGCTATAATATAAATATTACAGTTAAATATTAGAGTGAATGGAGTCCTGATTCTCAAGATGGTTGAGGAGAGAAAGTAAAAAGTTGTGTGACTGCAGTGCATTAAGGGTCAACATGGGGGTACCACAGAGCTACAGAGTCAAATACACACAGGTGAAAGCAGAGCAACATTCAGTGACAAAAAATAAAGGTTAACAGGTTCAGATGAGAAATGTGGAACAAATTTTAAACACTGAGGAAAAGTAACTTTAGATGTAACAAACTTTCTACAATTGTAGGTAATTAAATCAACCCAGAATTCTAATCACTAGGTATTGGTTAAACTGAGAGGTGTGGCCCACCATGGAAACTGCAGGAGGCACTTCATAGTTTGTCGAAAGTCAAAGTAAATTATCATAATTGTCTCTTCTGGACACAACACCTGAAAATCTGTAGTGTTCAGTGTAACATTGTATGCCAGGCTTCTAGAGGTTTCCTGAGGCTGACACAGAACTCAGTGGGTCACACAAAACACCTCACCTTTCCACTGCACATTTTGGGCCAATCCAGATAGTCTCAAGTGCAAAACGGTGAGACAAGAAGCTTTTAATTTGGGGATCAAACATAGAGAACTCAATAGCAGCCTTGCTCAGCACCAATTTACTCGTGATCTGAACCCAAGAAGCTCCCAGAGATAAGAGTTTGTCAATTTTCCATTTCAAAGGCAGCATGATAGCTGAGAGCTCCCAGATATATCACATGGAAATCAAACTTGCAGCAAACAGCAAACTTTCTGATAAAGGCCCAAGCCTAATTCCATTGAAGTCAATGACAAACCCCAGCAGATTTCAATAGAAGTTGAGTGAGGCTCAAGGTGAGGAACAATTCTGAGAACAGCTGTAATCATCTCAGTCCCCAGTTAGGACAGAAAAAATGTGGGAGGATTGTTTTTTACAAGCAGTGCCCGAGTTGAGAATTCCCAAAGAGTGAGTTGCAAGGGTCTCTGACACTGAGCCCTCCAAGGGACTCTTGCAGCAGCTGCTGGGATTGGGCAAGGTCAGCATGTCCCCAGTTAGTGTGGTATTGCCATGCCCAGCTAAGAACTTCCATGGAACCAGAGAGCAGGTCCCCTCTTTGTTCAGCCTCAAGCCATCTCCAGGCTGTCAACACAACCTGCAGCCAGACTGTTGTACTGGAGCATGAACATACAGAGTGTGGCTGAGGAAGCAATAAATAAAATAAGTAGGCAGAGGAAGGGCAACAACTTTGCCTCTGTTTTCTAAGCAGGTGTAAGGACTACAAAATGTAGGTGCCACATCCATGGCATGCCCAGTGCAAGACATGAGGGAGGCAGTGAAGTGATGCACGTGCTGCCTCTGTGGGTCCTGAGCCTGGCTGCAGCTAGAATGGGATTCAGTCCTAGATCAACAAAAACTGGCTGCTCTGGATTCACATGCTGCAGTTGTAAATAAACACTCAAAATACCTGTACACAGTTCTCTGCTGGAGCTGTGTCCAAGCAGCATTGTCCTTTACACAGGCAGATACTGAGCAACTTCTCTAAGGAACTTCCCTTCTATGAGTGCAAAGGAAATGGATGGGAGACATGTTTGGTGTTCCTAGTCACGAGTGACATGTTTTAGAGAGATCTGCTTCTGGAAAGACTTCTGTGATGGGTGAAATAGAAGGAAAGGAGGAAATAACAAGTTTTCTCCAATTTCTTGTTAAAACAAAGTAAGAAGGCCCCAGAATTATATTCACTCCTTCACCTCCTTTACAGACAGGAGACAAAAAGGAAAGGACCAAGGTTATGCTACACAGTCAGGATTTAAATTCAGAACTTCTGGATACAACCCCAGTGCCTGAGCCACATGTTCATTTTCTTCTCTGTGTTCCCCCACAATCTTAGACCATGTGGCCACTGTTGGTGAAATGAAAAACAGGTGCAGATCCATGAACAGATGGGAGACCAGCCCTGGCTGATCTCTGGAGGATAATGCAATGTTGTTTTCCAGCAAAGAGGATTCCAAAGAACCACAGAGGCAGCACCCCTGTCCTAAAACTGAAGCTGCTCTACCTCACACTAAATGTTATCTCCACCAGCCCAGCAAGTTTTGAGGAGTGGTCTGTTGTCTGTCAGCAAAGGACACTGCCTTCCTGACCTCTCAGACTTGCAATATTGACATCCCTGATTTTCAGGCATGCCTATAAAGATTGTAGAAGACTAATTGCAATTCCATTCTTTGCAGTAACTGCAGCCAATGTTTTTAAGTTGCTGAAACATGAAATTTCTTCCCTTGAGTAGACAACTTTGGAATGTCTAACCCTCAAAAAATGCCATTAGTCATATGCAGAATCTTTCTCTGGGAAAATCACTAGTGGCATGGGACAAATCATCCAGGTAAGATGAATTATGTATTTGTTCTCAATCTGTAAGGACAGGTTTACTTTTGATTTCCAGTTCATGGGGAACTGATGCCTTACTGCACAATAAGTGGTTAAACAAAGAACTTGGACTGCATTCCTGATGGGAGTGGTAGTAGGTAACTAACAGGGCAGTGGCCTGGGCCAATGGAGCACAGGATGGAGTGCTGGGATGCAAAGTGCTCTCCTGCCTTGTGTGACCCAGTTCCCACCCCTGCATGGCACAAGACACCTTTTCCCTCCATGTGGCTGTGCCAGGAGTGTTAAAGCACAGCAATCCTGTTTGCACAGAGCACAGCCCAGGAGGAGAACACAGTGGGAAGACAGGGAATGTTCCATAGGATCATAGATTAGTTTGGATTGGACAGAACTTTCAAAGGCTGTCCAGTCCAACTCCCTCTGCAGTGAGCAGGGACACCTTCATCTAGATAAGGTTGCTCAGTGCCCCATCCAACCTGATCTTGACTACTTCCAGGGATGGTGCATCTCTTACCTCTCTGAGAAACCTGTTCCAGTGTTTCACCACCCTCAGCATAAAAAAATTCTTCCTTATATCTAGTCTGAATCCACCTTATTTGACTTTAAAACCATTATTCTCGTCCTATCACAGGAGGTCCTACTAATATGTCAGCTTAGATACTACTGGTTCCAGCCTTCTCATGGATTTCCTTTGCTTCGTGCAAAAACACTCATTTAGTGCTGTGTCCAGGAGAGATTACTTGTCCTTGCTAAAGCTGCTTTTACAGCAGCAATGCATGTCCACTTGGGCCCAGAAACTTGAAGAACACCTGTTTCCTCAGACTATTTAAATTGGGGGCACAAAACCTGATTTGCAACAGTGGGCCAAGACCATACTGCTAACATTCTGCTCAGATTCATTGGGAAAAGCTATCTGGGCCAAATTTTAGTCAGGTTTTGAAGGAGAACATTCTCCACAGAAGACACAACTAGCATTAAACAGCAAAGACCACCCAGGACACTGGGAATCTCAGACTGCTTGGCCTCAGTTTCTCTGAGTTGTTCTCCTCAGCTTCATATGTGCTGTTCAAGACAGAAAAGAGCACTTCCCTCATTTTGAACCTGTGTTTCTCTTCCAGTGAAACATTCGTGGAAGCAGCTGGTCCCAGAGGTGGAATGTTCCCAAACCCCACTTGGAGCCAAATATGTGCATTATGGAGTCAGTCATGACACCCCTTTATAGAGAACAGACAATGAGTTTTGGATCTTGTGAGTACCTTTTCTCTCTGCAAGTAAGTTCCCTTCCCCCATTCTTTTGGAATCATCTCAGTCTGTATTGGAAACAGAGGATGTAATTTATTTTTATCGCCTTCCCTGTCAAACTGGCCAAGTGCCACAGGAATCTGCTTTCAGATGTAGCAAGAGGCAGGAGAATCACAATGCAGAACCATTCATTTCACTGACTCCTCCTCTGTTTCCTTATCTTATTTTGAGGCTACCTACTGTGCTGTCTTATCACTCTCTCTAATCCTGCAAAACTTCTCTGCAACTTGACCCCTCTGCGGAAAGAGCTGACCTGCTTAGACCTCCCTGCTTCTCTCCTCCTGCTCCCAAACCTCACAGAGCATGTTGCTCCTTCCTTTGTTACTTTAGGACTCCTTTTTCAGTGCCTGTTTTACCCCTCACTCCTCCTTTTCCTAGCTCATTACACTGCATTACATTTCCGAGATGAATGTACATACAGCTGTGTGGCCTCCTCAGGGAATGCTCCATTTCTCACTGTCCGCCCTGCCCTTTGATGTCTGCTGAAGGAGGATACATCTTCTTTTCCATCTCTTCACATGTGCCTATTAATTACTCTCTTCAGAGAGACTGTTTACTGACTATCACTCTGTTTACAGTTGAATACAGCTAAACATTTGGTCTTCACAGTTCCCCTCTTCTACACCACCCACCCAGTTTCTTCCCAATTGTTGCAAAATAGATGTCTCCAAATCTCTTTATAAAAAGTCACAGATGTAACCTTCTTACATTCCCACACTCAGCTCCTGCTCTAAAACACTGATTTTGCTTCACTTACATAGAGGTAGAGAAAGACTATATTGGTGGTTTTGTCTTCAGTTCTCTTATAGAAAGGCAGCAGTGAAGCTTCCCTTGCAAAGATTCCTACCTTGGGTACTGTAGAAAACTCAGAGAGGTCTGCAAGCACCAGACTCATGACCTGTGAAGAAATAATACAAACTCAGTATGAAGCATAGAAGTGTGCCCATTGAAATGAGAAGGGCTATCCTATGCATAAAGTGTGTATATGGCTTTGTGGGATGAAGGGCCCTTGGGCAGAGGGAATTGTAATAGGCTGGAGGGGAAAAATTTACTCTAGCAATTTGCAGAAGAGAAGAATTATATGGTTATAATGTAGCAGTTCAGATCTAAGATGAAAATTCCTTCAGATGTCCTTCTCGTTCCATATGGAGCTTAAAATATTACTAAATAATAGGAAGTAAATTAAAAACAAATGTGGGACAAATTATGTTTCTTCCCAATGAACAGATTATTGTTAATCATGGAATGGTTTGGGTTGGAGGGACTTTAAAGATCACCTACTTCCAAGGGCCCTGCCATGGGCAGGGGCACCTTCCATTAGACCAGGTTGTTCAATTCCCATCCAGCTTGTCCTTGAACACTTCCAGGGGTGGGTCATCCACAGCTGCTCTGGGCAGCCTGTGCCAGGGCCTTACCACCTTCACAGCAGAGAATTTTTTCCTAATATCTGATCTAAACCTGCCCTTGTCAGTCTAAACCCATTACCCTTTGTCTTGCCACTCTATGCCCCTGAAAAAGTCCCTCTGCAGGTCTCCTGGAGCCCCTTTAGGTACCTGGAGGTGTTGCAAGGTCTCCCTGGAGCCCTCTCTCCTTCAGGCTGAACTCCCTGTCTGTCTCACAGGAGAGGTGCTCCAGCCCCCAGGCCATCCCTGTGGAAGAGGCAGCCCCAACACTGGCCTGGAAGGAGCAGAAACCATCATGGACCAGGCTGGAAGGGAAGAGAAGGACCAGACCTAGAGCTGGAAGCACAAAGGGACAAATCCTCACGGATGGGCCGGGGGCCAGGCAGGAAGGGGCACAGGTGAGGGAGCCAGAGACGCTCTGACACACCTGTGGGTGCTGCAAGGGACATGGCATGGTGAATCTCACCACTCCTCTTCATGCTGGAGCAGTAAACCTGCACCATGCCAATGACTCCATCAGGTAATTAGCAGAGCCATGTACCTGGGAATTAAAAGTTTTAAGCTTGCTGACAAGTGATACCGTTTGGGGACTGTAACTTGTGCAACAGAAACTGGGGGTGGGGTGGGGCAGGAAAGGGCCCAAGGAGAAAGGAGGTCCAGGAAGGCCTGTGGAAGCAGGGACAGCTCAGCCTATGTGGCCTTGCAGCTGAGAAGGCAGAGGGTACAGAGACATGGGCAGGGCCCAGTGTGTAACTGTGGCTATTTGCCATCAGTTATCCCAGACAGGCAAAGTAGCCACACCAGAACAACACCCAGCAAAGCCTGACGTGTCAGCTCTGCTTTCATTCACACTCTTTCCCCTGGTGCTCCTGTAAATGCAGAATTTGCATTTATATCCAAAACACTTTATAATGAGAGCTTTATTGACACATTTGTTCTACTCCTATATAACAGGATAATGATGAACAGCTGGCTGCAGATAATGACAGGCACTCATTTATATTGGGTTACTACCTTCATATTCTGTAGGCTGTTACCTTTTTCATTTTAATTTTCATTTTTAGTATTCTTGTCCTCTTGTACTTGCATTTTATGATGCTCACATTTACTGTTCTTGTGTGCTAGGAAAGGAATAAGCATTTTAAAAGCTTTATGTTTAATTACACTTTCAGCTATTAATTAGACACATAAACAAATTAAATGTACATTTAATTAAATGTTACCCATTTAAAAGGGTAAACTGGAAGCAGAGTCCATCGACTTAAAACCAATATTGCATGCATTTATCTTAATTAGTCAGGTGGTGTTAGGGATTAATGAACTTTAGCTGTTATATTTATAATCAGATGCATTAGCATTTGTGTGTTTGTAGCACACAGGAGATGAGTTCAGATGTGAGCTCTCTCCTGCCCTGTACTGTACACACAGAGCATGAAATGTGTCTGCAAGACTTACATTGTCACCTTTAAAAGAAATATTGTGATACTCTCTTTAGCTTTGGCAGGTGTGAACTGAACATTCAAAAACATGATCCAAAAATTTCCCTAATCATTCCATACTTACACATAGGAGATTTCTCTTCTGTAGAGTGGCTCCTCAGTGTTCAGAGATGTGGATTCTTTGTGGAGGTTCAGTTCCGGCCTAAGCAGATGAGGCTGAGGCAGGAACCTCTGAGCCCACAGGTGTCCCAGAGTGCCCCCCTGACACTGAGGGCAGTTATTTGGGAGCAGTCTGGAGCACCCAGTCCAGCCGTGCAGCAAACAATGGGCTGTCTGGTGTCTCCCCAACAAGCACACCCCTAGGGCTGGTGGTGAATTCTGTGATAATGCTTTCATCTATGGGTGCTGGGAAGGGAAATGCAGAGCCAGAACTCGACTCCTCCGGCATTTCTTTCCACAGATGAATTTATGACCTTTATGAAGTTTGGAAAACTTATTTTGGAATTGCTAGAGACTCATTCATGTTCATGAAATTTCTGTAGCTGTATTGGAATATGAGACACATCTACAATTCCATCACAAGTATTTCTTTTTCCTTTCTGCATCCTGGATAGAGAGGACATGCATTGAATGCCACACTGTGTGTCAGAACTTCCATGAACATAAGGAACCACTTAATTTACTTCTATATAAAGAAGTAATTTAGCAAACTAGTAAATCAGCCTGTTCTGGCATTTCCAAGAGTCTCCCTTTGCCTCTAAGACACAGTGAAGGGGACAGAAAAAGGCTCAGCACAAAAATAAGAAAGTAAGGCCAAAACTCCTTGTTACCAAGTTATCAAGACACTGCTGTGTTCATGTTGTACAAGAGTGTGATTTGTGTCCATTCACTTGGAATGATTTCATCCTAGATTTTTTTTTAAGAGGTGAAAGATTGAGTTTTCCCAAACAATATTATTTACTAAGTTACTCAGAGGTTTGATGGAAAGAGATTGCTCCAGCTGTAGGATCTGCCTCAGTTTCTCATGCTTTTATCAAGTCCAGGACTAGCACAGGTCTACATCCAGCACAGACTGAATTTTGAGTTATATTGTACATTATTTTCTCTTCTGTTCAATCCCAGTTGGCAGCAGTTACTGTTCTGATTGATATATTTAATTCCCTTTGTGTCTATATATTCAGGTGATACTCCTAAATATATAGCCTATCTTTCCTGAAAATGAAACAGCCTTGGTATTCCTTTATCTCCAGCTTACCTGGAATACCCAGAATTCCAAGTATTTATCCCAGCCACTGACTTTATAACAGATCTGCCCTCCAGGATCAGTTAGGATCAACTTTTTGAGAAAGACTTTTATCTCGGTATAATTTCTATGACTTTTTAAAAAATCAGATTCTATTTAACAGAGGTTTTAATTGCATCAAAACATTTGAAAAGTCAGGATTAGGAGAGAATTGAAAGGGACTGTTTACAGCCCAGCCCAGTTGCAGTCTGAGCATGGTGTGGGCAGTTTCTGACTCACACAAACAATCCAAGGGGACTCCAATCAGCAGGTGAACTCCCTCTGAATAGGCACCTGCAGTGCTTCAGGTATCAGCTGAACAGTGGGTTTGTGTCTTAAATAATAAACTTCATAAACTCTCCCTGTTTTGCCATGGCATGCAGGTTGACAAAGGGATTAACTTCAGTGAAACAAAGGAAGTGCAGAACAACTCCCAGATGGCACCTGACTTACCTGCTCTGTGCCAGCAGAGACCTGACGGGAACAGAGAAAGCATTGGTGTGGTCTCCCATTGGCACCATTCTCCCAGTGTGGGAAGCCTTTCCCTGCTTGCTCTGGGCAGGAGAGCAGCAGGAAGGCAGGGGCTGGGGCTGCCTTTGCCCAGGGTGCAGCCCTGCATCGGCCACAGCCTGAGTGCAGGGGCAGAAGGCGCCAGTTTGCTCCTGCATCCCTGTGGGCCTTCCTGAGCCCCACTCTGGACACGCTGCCAGGCCTTCAAATGGAGGCAAATTGTTTCTTCCTTTTACAGGACATTTTAGTATGCACAGTGAGGTGCATTAGGAAGGTGTCAGCATTACAAACTACCAGCAAAGTTCACCACCCACTACCTGGGTTATGTTTTGCAGACAGTTCCATTTTATTTTTGGTCTGCCATGACTTCCAAATGCTATGGGGAAAGTGTTAATTAATTCTTGGGGAAATGTTAACTAATAAAGAATCCAAAATCTTTTTTTTAACAGCAACTACTTCGTAGCTGGAGGAAAAAACCTCAATTTTAAGACTTTCCCAATGCTTTAGGTTTACAGGAGAGTTTTCCTACAATATTCCAAATGCTAATTCTAGAAGAATTGTATTCAAAGGTATCCCAACATACACAAAAAAAAAGAGCAAATGGAGAAAAAAGAAGGAAACATTAAAAAAAAGGTGAAGGACTTGTGATCAGAAAGTAAATGCAAACAGGACAGCAGAATATGGTAAAAGAAAGATGAAGGGGAAAAGGTCATTTTTGCTCTCTCTGAAAGAAGTGACAAACTTGTAGGTCTTATTCAGAAAAGGGAAGAGGAGTACTGATGGATGTTGAAAAGCTGGATTTAGAATTATTACAGGAGTAAGTTCAAATTGGAAATGTGTGCTGGGGAAGGCACTGGGGCACCTCTCCCACAGCTGCTCTTAAAGGCATCTCAAAGACAGACTGACATGGCCTTGCCTGACTCGCCCCACTTGGCCAGACCACTTGGCTGTCTCTGGTGGAAGTGCTGCTGTGCCAGAACAACGTGCCTGTACCCACAGGCTGACAAATCCTGCAAAACATCCACTGGGTCTCCATCTGGTCAGTGGAGTTGCTGGGGTTACAAAGGGCAGGATCAGGAGCTGGAAGCACTGCCAGGCACAGCAGCTGTATTGACACCTAACAGTCAAATATCAGCACTTTATATATATAAATATATGTATCTCTGTATCTGCTTCTGTCTTTGATGTGCTTTTCCCAGGGTATTTTAGAGTTGAAAAATCTCAAGCTTCCACACACTGCTTGTTACTTGAGGTTTCTGGCTTAAACAGCTGAGGACACTGTCTGGGTGTGCCTTGGGCATTGAACACTTCCATTTTCTTCTGTTTGCTCTCAGAAAGGAAAATGGCAGAGAATGGGAAAAATTTCATTTCAAGCCCAAGCTATAGATTTTTCCCCTATTTTTCCCATAAAACCTACATAGAAGTAACTTGGCCCTGAACTTCACTGCACGAAGGGGCTCAGGTATAAGCAACCTGAGGACAGGCAAAGCAAAGGAACAAAATGAAGAGGATGTGCCTGTGGGATCAGCTTGTCCTCCCAGCTGCTGTGCCTGTGCACTGCCCTTCCTGCTCTGCACAGCACCAAATACAGGGCAGGCACTGCTGCTCCTCAGCTCACTGGGAATTCCTGTTCTGGCTTCACAGGGAGAGCAACAACCCCTCTGGTGCCTGCAACACCCTCTGTCCCTGAGAATGTGTCAGGCTTTGTTCAGGTACAGCCAGAAGCCAGTTCTGTCAGTGTTTTTCAAGCAACACACTGCCCATGAGGAGAGAGAAATTTAAAAAACTCACTGATTTACCATGTTAAAAAAAGATGGCACATTTATTGCTACATAAATGTTATATACATAGTGTTTTCTGTTACATTGACAGAAATTTTTTGAACTTCTTGCTGCTGGTTGGAAAGGTTTATCAGCAATACCTTGAAATTTGACACAGGGTACAAATCTGCAATAAACCAACAATGGAAACTGGAGAACAAGATGAGAAGCAATTCATCTCGGACAATTAGCTCTTACAATACTCCATAGGTACTACACGGTATGCTAGAACCCTACTATGGTCTTACAATGCTATTGTAAATTTCTGATATTAATGAACAGGTTATGGTAAATAACCCTACATTTTTACTACCTAATATAGTAAAATAAAGTAAGAAACTTTTTACTGAAAACTTTTTTGATTTCAAAAATCTAGAAAGAGTAATATTTAGAATTCAAGAAATTTTCTTACAAGATTATTGTATAAAAGACTAGCTACAGTGAAAAATAAGCCAAATGTTTTTTTCTTTCTATTTTATGAAGGAAAGCTTCTGGGCATACTGCAAAGTCTAATATAGCCAAAAAGACAACAAGCTTAGAAGGAAAAAGGCCAGGCAGTGGCACGTGATCACTTTCACACGTCATAAGCAACAAATTCCGTTTAGCTGATAAACACTGAAATGAAGAACAAGGCCACAGATATAATCAGGTGTTATTTGATGATATATGCAAATTAAAGTAATAGAAATGAGTCCACTAATTCCACAAACTGTTTTGTTAGGAACCATCCAAAACATGAGCTTAAATTCATTAGTTTATTTTATCAATCCATCTTTTGTTCTTTCAAATTAAATGACTTCATAGAAATTATAGTTTTGTTCC
This sequence comes from Hafferia zeledoni, assembly GCA_035583235.1. NCBI lineage: Eukaryota > Metazoa > Chordata > Aves > Passeriformes > Thamnophilidae > Hafferia > Hafferia zeledoni. The sequence continues at coordinate 13,919,404 of JAWWEV010000018.1, read as the reverse complement.
TGTTTTGTGTGTGAACCAATTGCCAGTGATGAAAGATGCACTATATAAACAATAGCTCAGACAACCTTGGCTTAGGAAATTCCCTCCCATGGTCATTGCAGTGGAAGACAGTTTCCATGGAAGTTCAAAGGGATTTTAACCATCTCAACACATCTGTGACAAGGGAATACTTACGGACACTGTTCTGGTGGAGAAACATTTAAAGGTTTAATGCTAATATGGCTTGGGACAGGGCATTTGCTTGCACTTGATTCACACTGGTTCTTCTCCACTGACAAGCCATACAAGGTGACATGATAATTAATGTGCACAGGAAGGAAAAACTGGTGACCATTGCTCTCAGATTCCATTACATAATTAGCCCACCCTGCTGGGGGTTATATCATCACACTACCTGCCATGGTGAATTCAGGATTTTACTGTTCACCAAAGTTACAGCCTGAAAAAAATCTCCTTTGTATTTAATGCATTTTGTGCTTACATACAGCTAACACTTTACATGTACTATATGTAGTACTTACTGCTCGGAAAACAAAGCAACTCTAACAAAGTAGATTCTCCCCACCCAATTTACACTTCACGTTACAAGCTTTACTATGAAGCCTAGAAGCCTAAAAAGGTTTTGTTTATAATTAGAAAAAAAAACGTTTGAGGAAAGTCTGAGGGAAAATAAAAATCACTTTTTAAATCCAAGAAATGTTATGGTCACAGTGTTGCTCCTGCCTGCAGCCTTCCCGAGGCCTCTTGAGCGGCTTGAGGCACAGAGCTCAGCATGGAAGGGAACTGTGACCATAACTGTTCAGATTACCAGAGATCAAAAATAACATAAAAAAAGCTATACCAAGGAATAATTTCCTATTGCATGGAAAACACTAGTCATATGGCAAAAGGAGAGGAAAGGACAACAAAAGACTTTTCCCTTCCTTTTTTAAGACACTAATAGGTATGCTGGGAATGCTACGGGTCGACGGTTGTCACTGCTTTGTTCTCTGAATGTGAACAGCTTTAGTAAATGCTGGCATTCAGCTGAAGTTTCATCAGCCTTTAACATGTTAACTTTTCCCTTTATATGTAGACCTTTACAGTTCCATAACAATAAATAAAATTTGTAGTTACAATGCATTTGTCAATTCAGTTTAGGCACAAGGCAACTTCCACAATGAGTGGAGAGATCACAACAGTCTCTGATTGTGCAGAAGCGACACACTGCTTGCAACAGAATGATATGTTCAGAGTATCTCATGGGCTGAAATTCTGTCTGAAGATCTTGTATCTTCAATCCTGATGCAGGTGTTGACCAGTAGCTTTGATCATAAGATTGCATTTGGGTTTCTTGCTTCAAGTGTTTTCTCCTGTCAGGTTTGTGTCTTCATATAATGTTAGTTGTCTGTGTCCTTGTGAAGAAAGGTCACCTTCTGTGTATCCTACCAATAATTCTGGAATTCTAGAAACAAATTTGAGATAAGGAAGGGGTATTAGGAAAAGAATCACTAAAAAGCTTAGTATTGACATTAGAGAACTAATTGAAACTGGATCTGAAGTGCAAAATAAAATCACACTGAGAGGCCTTGAAATCCTTCTTCCCAGAGACATCCATATTGGATATGATGTACTGAACAGATTAATCTCAAGAACCTTCTGTTTGGCCTCTCTGGATATGGGAGAAAGGATAATCTGCACATCTCAGACTTTCAACTTGTGTTTGACCTTGTTCTCCACACCAAGCAGGAGGCAGTACCTGCTTCACTCACTCCTGCTGAAGGTACATGGCCAGGGACCTGCCCAGCCTTCTCCTGTCAAAGTCACACTTCACTCATCTTACAAACTTACTGCTACTAAAAAAGCAAAGATAGCAAACTTTGTGTTTATATGGCAAGAACAGACTAAGTCTCCTGTAAATCAAGAATTATCTGACAATTCAAAAGTAGCCTATTGCTCTGGCATGAAACAAATTATAGAAATTCAAACCATTAAAAATTAAATAAATTTACTTTCCTAAAAAGAAAATCCACTTTGTTTATTAAGAAAGTTGCCCATAAGGGATGGGGGAAAAGTACTGCCTCGAGTAAGGCCAGGTTTCAATGCCATTTTGCTGCTCTCTAAGAACATCAGGGAATACTAAACTTCCACAAAATACAGTCTGGCAAGACACCTTCACCCTAAGCTAAAATAGAAGCTTACAGATTAAAATAAGGGCACTGAACCAAAACTACTCTTTTTCTGTGGCAACAGCTCTACTGGGAATACTCATATTTTTTTCTTCTTAAAATCAAGTTTTCCCCAACTATTTAGAAAACCAACCAACAACACATAAGTCCAAAGGACTAACACTCCTGTAGGGCCTCCCATCAGCACGTTAAATGAGCTGCTACGCCCTGGGCTCCACAGGGCTCTTGGAAACACTGATCCACCTAGCAAAGCTGAAAACACATTACTTGAAAATCTTCACTATCTTTCCTAACAGAGATTGTGACTTAAGACAGCTCACAATCTCTGCTGGGCAAACGAGAGGAGCTGGAACGACTGGCCTTGAGCCAGACACCAAACCTCTCTGTGGTGAGGACTCTCTCAACTGTCTGTATCAGCACTGGGAAACAATACACGGATTTTTAAATGAACTAATGTGATATTTAGACCATTTAAAGATGTATAATTCATCTCTATTATTCCTGGCTTATCTACCAAGCTGTTCACAGTTCCTCTGATGTCATGCCAGGAAGGCCACCTGAGCCAAGAGACGTAGCCATTGGCAACAACACATGGAAATAAAGAGACACTGACGACAATTTCTTGGGGTTTTATAATAAAACAAAATAAATCTGGACACTTTTGCTTATGCCCAGACATGAAAGGTCCTCAGCAGCATAAAGAAGTTTGGTGCCACCGGCAACCCAGTGGCTACAGCCCAGCATACCCAGGGATCTCCTCAGTTGCAGCAATCCAGAGCAGTGAGAGCCACTCGCTGCCCCAGGACGTACCTGGCTGGTGTTCACATATGACCCATAGGGTTGGTAGTTTCACTCAGGCCAGGGTGGCTTCCTGGGTGTGGTGTTGGCGGCTCTGCCGATACGGCAGACACTTTTTCTTCTTCCCTTCTCTTAAGGCAGGCTGCTTTAGGGTTTAGGTTTCGCTCTGCAACACAAGAAGTCATTTGTAACATCCCATCTTATCACCATAAGTCACTGAAGTGCAAAATGAGAACTGTCTGTAATTTACAGTGTAATGAAATGGAGATTTCCGCATTTTGTGGGTATGCTGAAGTCATACCAACCTCACTGACATCACACAGCTTTAGTAATGTTATGCTCCTCTCTTCCCCAGAAGTATTACCCAGCTGTTGGGACAGGGGAGGTAGAATGCCCTACACTGATAGATCTCATCATCCCCTCAAGCCTGTGCGATCGCCTTGTGCCCATCTCGGTTCAATCAAAACAATGTGATGACAGTCACACAGAGCAGGAGGATTATTTTTTTCCCAAACCGTATTTCCTCTCACATTAAAGTCAGTACTTTATAATAACCAGCTGTGGCCCAGCTATCAAGGTATTTCCACCAGTATGTTTCCACTTCCCACTTAAGCTTCAATTGATGTAGACTTGGACCTAGTTCTCAAATAATGACAGTTTATAGAAGTCAACTGTTTCTGTTCTTCAAAAGGGCTTTTCATGACTCAAAACAGAGAAGATGTAAGTTGCAATGGCCCAAAAGACACACAAAAAGTGTGTAATATATTTCACTGTTGAATTTAATCAACATTCTGAGGTATTTTTCTAGCTGTCAGTGAATTCTGTTTTGCAGTTGGAGATGGCAGATACAATTATAACTGCAAGAACACTGCCAAAACTGAACAGACAGCACAAGCCCTTCTCCTGCACTGCTCAGGCACCCCTCTAGAACTGCAGTTTACTGACCCCTGTGCATTTTAAAAGGAGTAGAATCCATCTCATCTGACAGAGACTATTTTGGATGGACTTGATAATTCTGCTGTCACCAAAGTCATTATCAACAGCCTCCTACTGCATTTCCTTAAGGATGAGCACTCCTAAAGAGTCTACTGGGGAAAAAACCTGCTAACTTTTCTCAATCACAGTTTTCTTTGTCTAACTGTGGCTTGCCTGGAAGTTTTAAAGAAGATTTAATTACATGGAAACTTTGAAAGGAAGTTAATTTACACTGATTTAGGAAATGGAGATAAAAACGCTGGCCTGCAGTCAGAGCTTAAATCTGGAATAGTTCATTCTGAATAGCACCAATCACAAAATGAGGAGCTTCATTAGCAGCAGAGAGAGGAAATTGTTGATGCAATTATATGATGCACTGTGAAAGCTCCGGTCAGTCACTTGCAGAACAGGTGCAGGCACAGACGGGAGGGACAAACGGGAACACGGGCCCTGTCCTGGCACACGGCGCGAGGTGGGAGAGGGCAGGGACAGGAAGTTCTCAATTTATACTGCCTGTACAACGGGTCCAGGGGGTTAACACATGTAGACAAAGATGTCTACCCAAGACACAAGGTTTGGAAGCAGTCCCTGAACAAGGAAAAAATGATTTTATTAATTTTCACACAGAGCTTTCTGTGGATTACAGAACCTGGAAGAGCAGGGAGATGGACTTGATGCTTTTTAAACATCACACCCCATGCTTGATTCATGTTACTCTGACTTCCTCATCATACTCAACATTATCTTCTAGATCATGGCAAGCATTTTCAGACCAAAACTATTCCCAAGATATAAGTCTCAGAGATGCTAAAACCAAGTTTCACAATGGCCCCAGCTGGGATCTCATCTGCAGAGCAGAGCTCCTCTCTGTGCCTTGGAAGAGCTCAGGCTGGAGATAGTGTGTTTCTTTATTAAAAACTGGATCATAAAACTCTGCCTGAAAACAAGGCATCTCATCCTTTCTGCATAGTATGTAAGCTTATCTTAAGTTTGTCACTTTCAATAAACCTTGAACTACTGCTTGGATCTTCCGTGCAAAAGCAACAAATGAGGAAATGGACTTAAAAACAGCGTATAAGGCTGGTATCACTCCATGACATCAGTGATTTAAAGATGCAGTGACTGAGCAAACATTGACATTGTTCACACATGAAAGACTTTTCCAGTCACTTGATGCTCCTCCATCAGTGAGACCCTTGGGAAGGTGGTTATTCACGAGACCCAAAGAGCAGAGACACAGAACAGAGGAGATCGTTTCTGTTGGAAGGGACCTTCAACCACCAGCCAGTTCAACTGCCAGACCAGCTCAGGGCTGACCACAAGTTAGAGCAAAGTGCCTCAGAACTTAACATGTCTTTGACAGAAGTTTAAAGGGAGATTAGAAGTCAACTGTGGCTTCACCAACACACAAGAATGGAACAGTTGAGAAACTAAATGTGACTCCCCAAACCATCTCTGCTTAAGAGAACAAACAGCACAAAGCAGTCTTCCTTCTGCACCTACCAACAGGCTTACTGTTTCTTTCCTGGAAAAATTTCAAGGAATGAGGGAAAGAAAATTCATGCAAACCCAGTTCTGATTCAATTACAGTAGAAGTAGGTTTCCTCCCTCCCCAGTACAGTTTAATTGAAAAATCTAAGTAAATGCACATAAAGTCACTGCATTTTAATATTTCAGTTATGTGAGGTCCATCTTAAAACAGATCTCTTATTCTTGCTGAAGCTTTTATACTACTTTTATACTATTAATTTAAAGTTACAATTTAAAGCAAGATGTGTCAGTATTTTAATTAATCAATTTACCTTGGAAAGTGTAATCACCTTTACCCTCTATAGATGAAGAGATAGCTAATTAGGCAGGAAAAGGAAAGGTCAAAGTATAAGCTTCATACTCGCTCCTTTACCCACCCCCTTTTTTAAAAAAGTAATTCTTTGCTCTTCCTAAAGAAGTTCGGCACCTTTACAGAATGGAAACACACTTTCAACAGCCCGTGCATTTGGCTGTGCAGGTTTCAAGAGACCAGCACTGCTCCCTGACCAAAGGCAGCACACACACAGGGCACTGACCTCTCACTTGCTGCTCCAGACTGAGGATGACAGCCACAGCCTGGTGAAGAATGAGCAGTTTTGTCTGTGGCTTTTCGCTCTTCAGGTGGAGCTGACACATCCGGCCCAGCTCCTTGAACGCCTCGTTGATGTCTCGCACGCGCAAACGTTCTCGGGCGTTATTGGCCATTCTCCTCTCCTTTTCTCTTTCTATTTTCTGCTCTGGGTTTAAATCCTCATCTTCGTTAGTACTGCTGCAACAAAGCATAAATAACAGTATATTGAAGTGTCACTGGTCCTTCAAAACACGTAATCCTGCTGCTGGCTCAGAATTTTCAGGTGATGAAAATAAACTTCCCACTTAATCCATTTCATATTGAAGCATATGTGGATAACGAAGGAAGTGTCAGGTATCAATCAATGCTTGAGTTTTCAAGGCAATTCTTGTTATTCCTACCTCTTCTCGAAAATAAATGGGAAGTGGCTTCTGCCTGAAGAATATCCACAGAGTAATGTCTGCAGCAGGTAACCATCTCTAGGAAAGGCTGTGGCAATGCACTGCTCCTTGAAGCAGAAGATGTACCCAAACTACCACTTGACTCAAGTACTGATGACTGTTCAAATAGTTAAAGAGCTAACTCAGCCATCTTGTCAGGTGAAGTATAAACCATTTTCAACCAAGTTTTTTCTGTGTTCCAATACATCAGTTTATATAAGAAGGCATTCAAGGGATCTTCAATTTCATGTACTTATTAAAAGTTTCAGTTATGTTAAAGACCTCACTGGCCAATTTTGGAACTCTTTTTTTCTTCTGCTACTCAGTGTAGAACTAAACAGTTATATCTACAATTCCTGAACTGCCTCAAATGGTATCAAGTTGCACAGCCTCTTTTAATATAGGACTGTCCAATTTACTCTAGAACTGTACAAAACCTCTGCTCCACTAAAACTAACATGCTAAAATGCCATTACACATGTGTGATGACACAGGCTCTGCTACCTGTGGTTGCAAAATTCCAATTGTTTACTGTTATCTCAAGTTCCAACACTTGCGTCAGGCCTATCAGGCAGATCCAGAAGCATTTTTCCCAGTGTCTGCTCCAGGTTTTTTGTCTGTGGCTTGTCAGGGGGGACAAAGTGTTTCAGAAGGATATTCAGCCATGGTGTTCACTCCAGCCTCCAGATTATCAGGGTGGGGCTCTCCACGGCTACAACAAACTTACATTGGGAAGGACAGCCCTGGCCCAGGTACAAAGTATCACAAGTTTATAGTATCCCCCATGCTCTAACTGGGCAGGGCCCTCTGAATCTGGTACCACTTACATGTACAGGCAGACATCAGGCACAGCACTGACCTAAGGCAGTGAGTACTTTCCAGGTGATTTTCCCAGAAAATCCTCTACCTTGTACTTTAATATATACAAATACTGTAAACATTTTCTCTCTTTCAGCTGCCTGTTGGTATATGCACTGCAGTTCCACAAAAGCCTTGTAATAAATTTATCAAATTTGAGGACAACATGGTACAGAGCATTAACAAAGCACCAATTCTGGAGGTCACGTCAGCAACACACCTTGTTCTGCCTCTGGATGAGACCTTGATATCCTTCTGGGAGGACTCGTCATCTGATTTCATGTCATCCGATGAGGGCGGTTCGTGGATATTTTCATCCTTCTCCTTGTGTTCAGACTTGATTTCTGCTGGACCTATGGCCACAGACTGGCCCTGTAAGCCACCTGACAGTGCTGCAAGCAACCAGAGAACACAGTGAGTGTCACAGCACTGCAATGTCCCACACAACCACCAGCAGACAATGTGCAGAGCCGAGCAGAAGTGGAGGAACACAACAGGAAATACTGTGCTCTGGCAACAGAAACTAGAAATCCTGGTAACACTGCTGGACTTGGACACATGTCATGGGTTACAAAGCAACTGCAATTCACGGAGAGGCTTGATTGGTAATAGCTTAATCTAAGAAAAACACTGTTTAAGACAAAAGGACCTTGAGTGAAGTAAGGAAATTTGCACCTCACGTCTGGGCTGCACATTTAAGAGCAGAGCTGCACTGAGAGCAAAACTTGGGCTTAGGCTGAATGTGCAACACACCTCTCCCTAAGTGGTGCTGGCACACTCATTAATGAGCTGACTTCTGTTTTCTGCAGTTTACTTCTTTAGGCTAAAACTGGAAGGAACTGTAACACTGGTGTGGGACAACTTCCTTCTCCTGGCTGGACTGAACTCTGCTCTCCGCTCACTCCACAGCCCTCCTGGACAACCTGGACACGGCCTCAGCTCCACACGTGGATCGTGGCTCCTTACACTGGGAGAGAATGGCTGTAAGGCAGCCCATCCCAAGTCTCAGACAGGGATGGAGGAATCCCTAGCAGTGGTGGTATATAGCATTTAGAATAAATTTTTATTTTTCATATTTTCCATGTCCCTATCCCCCTGCACTGATGCCATTTTACCAAGATTCAGAGCCTGGCTGGCTCAGACCCTGCACAGCATTGAATACTGGAAAGTTACCTCTGTAGCTGTCCTGTGTTTTATGATTTAGTTCTGTGCTCTGAGCAGAAACTGTACTGGGAAGAACTGAATGGTTGCTGGTGAGGCTGACACCTTCTTCCCGGTGAGTCCCAACCTAAAGCAAGGCAAAGCAAAGATTTCCATTAAAGATGCCGTTCAAAGAAACAGTCCAAAACAGAAGTTTAAAAGACTTGATTTGAGACCCAAGTTAAAGTTTTCACTAGAAATACTTAGTTGAAAGATGCTGTTACACTAAACCACCTATTGCCCTTGCTGGAGTGAGCTGTGTCCCAAGCAGTGACCAGCACCTGTTGGAACAATGTATCAACTTAGCCAAAATTTTTTTCAATGTTTCCCCACAGAACACTAGAGAATTTCCTCCCTACTTTACACCTGAGAGTCTGAAGACCTGATTAACTCCTGATTGATATAAACCAGTACAACTATCAACTCTAATACTTACATTTGGATCTTAAAAAGTATGGGGAGCAATAGTCCTGTCCTCATGTGAAAGGTGTGTGTGCTGCCCTACACTCATGCATAGGATACACACATATACTTGTTACACAGAAACAGCAGCACTTCTTGTTTGCTGAAACAGGATTAAGAAAGTACTGGATCTAATATAAAAATATTATTTTTCTCACTTTAATAATTCTGATTTTCCTGTTTTCTCAGCTAAATACATTTTGTTTAGTCCCATTACAGCATCATATCATGCAAAAATAATCCAGGCATCTAACTACTCTTACCACCTATTTCCTAATCTGCTTCTTCATAATATATCATGATTAAATTTCTGAGCAGCATGTACTGAGGTGAAGAGTCTTGAAAAATTCTAATTTTGCATAACTTGAATTAATGATACTTATGTAAGACAGCTATGAGTGTGCATACCTAACCTGAAGAGGCAATTTCTTGAAAATCTGCTGCTCAAAACAGAATACTGCTATCAACTTCTATTAAAAAATGTTTTTTTGTTTGAGAAAGAGGTACAGACATACTGCCTGTATTTAAATAATTTGGAACACAGGCTATTTAAGGTTTTTGATTCCTAAAGACACAAAGTCCTTAAATATTTATACTATAACCAACATAATACAATTAAACAGTTTAAAAACTGAACAAAGATGAGGGATTCTACTATTATTTGTATAGTTAAAAAATTGGCTACAGATGAAGCTTTTTATTGGAACAGTAGCAAACATGTCAACTAGAAGATTAAGCCTTTAATTAAATAGGTTTACTGCCTGGAGTTACACATGAGAACCACTGTTTTTCAATAAATCCTTCAATCCTAGTAAACTGCTGAGCTTTGAATCCCTCTTGAGTAATTAATGCAGCTTTTACCTTTCATGTCTTAGTATGGGTTTTACCCAGAGAGAGATAAATACCCTTATGCAAGTTTATCCTTTGTTTAATATACACTTGTTCCTGTAAGCTAATGCACAGGAACAAAAAAGGAAAGGGCGAACCCCCCGCCCCGACAACCCACAACTAATATCAGGTCATCCCGGGCTGCTGTTTGTATCTATTGTTCCGCAGAAAATCTCCTCTTGTATACTGTGGAATATCTGTTGCTATTTCAAGTATATTTTATCTTCCTTTGCGTGTAATAGGCTTTGTTTGTGAGAAGTTCCACTGTGGACAGAGTTATCCAGCTCCTGGGAGAGTCAGGAACTCGCTGGGAGGAAGGAGCAGAGCCCAGGTCTTTCAGCCTGAGAGACAAAACTCTTTAACACGGGAACGTGAAGCTCATTCTCCACGCTCAGTTTTCAAAACCGAGTCCTTCCCTAATTCTGCCCTGCAGGTTGTGTGTTTTATTTTATTCTTCTGGTCATGCTTAGTCCTAACACTTGAGGGTGCTTTTATTCAAGCTACAGACTATTAATGGCTTCAGGGCCAGGTTTGTTCTGAAGTCTACTTCTTAAAAAAGGCAAAAATTTCTTAAAGCTGTGTACAAGCACAGCAGCTGCCAGAACCCTGGTAGCTTTCAAATCTAGAGCTAATCTAAAGGCAATAGATTAGCAAATCACTTCTGACAAAGGCAGAAAATAGATCAGAAATAAAAACTGAACTCAAATCCACGTTCCAGTCCTTTGAAACCAAGACATACAAATTCAAAGCATACAATTTAGATTAACAAGATTAATACAGAAATCTTAAGAGATAAAATGTTACAAAACTGACCATAACAATGATTTTTATCTCTGATCTTTGATACACTAGAAAATCCAAACTGGCCAACAAAACCCCCAAATCAAAAGGCTGGCACAAAGTCACTGTATCCCACAGAGAGACCAACAGCTGTTTTCTATAGGCACAACTGATCGGGGACTGCTTCGAGGTAGCAAAGTGGCTCTTTAGTATCCTAAGCATGGAGTTTGGAGAAATCCGCTTGCCTTTCCCGCACTCTTGCTCCCCAGAACAAGGGCCGGCCCCATCTGCATTTCAATGAAGCAACCTCGGCCTTCCTTTAAGTCTCTGAAAGGCGTCTGAGCCCCATCAGCTCCGCAGCAAACGAGCTCGCGACATGTTTTATCGCCGCTATTTACAAGCGGTTCGCGGTCAGACGCCAAGGTCCGGCTCCGGGGGCTGCGCTGCAGGGCAGGGACCCGCCCGGCCCCGGCTCATGTCACAGCAAACAAACTCGCAGTTAATTCATTCTCCCATGCGCTAATCCAGCCTTGTTTGCATGATCCCTCGCAAGCAAAGCCCGCAGGCTCCTCAGCCACACAAAATGGGAGGCGAGCGCAGGGCCGGGCTCCGCCACAGACTCGCAATGCTGCGGGCAGAGCGCTCCGCAAAGCCGGGCAGAGACCGGCACCGCCCGGCCAGAGACCGCCTGGAATCACTCACTGCCCTCCGCACAATGCCCGCACAACACGGGTCTGGCGTTCACAGCAAAACAGCCACAGCTCCGCAAAGCCCAGTCAGAGAAGCAGCGGCCCCGCAGGCAAGGCTGAGTTGTGATCACCACGTGAACTGCGCTCGTTTTGAAGCGTTGCAGGAAAGACTTGTACAAAGGACAAATCTGCAGCCCCGATCAGGCTTGCAAGTGCAAATACATAAATAAATAAATAAGAATGCAGAATGTATTTCGGTTGATTTAAGTGGTAACATTTGGGATCTGAAACCAGAAAACCAGTGAAGTATTTTAGGCAACTAAATAAAAACTAGACAAATCATGGGCACTGATGCCACAGGACCGCGTGTAGGAGAACCGAGAGTGACACGTGGGGAAAGGACAACCTTTGTCCTGTTCACATCGGTTCTGCACCTCACACTTCAGTCTGATTATTCATTTTGAGCACTTGGCAATGAAAGTTTTTAGAGAACTGGAAAATAAAAATGCTAGTCTAGGTCTGAGTCTCTGAAACGCGCACTTTTCATGCCATACTAGCTGGTCCATTTGCCATTAACACCATCTTAACTAAGGTGTGCATAATCAGAACCATGAAAAGGGCTTTGGAATCAAGATTTTTATACTTCAGACAACTCCAAGTTGTTCGGTGGGGGCACAAATACCAGCGCTGGGAGGGTTTGAGCAGGAGCAGAGGCTGGTGCTGGCAGAGCTGCTGCCACTGGTCCCTTCGTGCTCTGCAGGCACAGGGCACAAAGGGACACCACCAATTGTCTGACATTCCTGTTATACCTGAAAAAACCCTGTGACTTAAGGATTGAGTTTCATCCGTAACTAAGTTTCCAGGCCTTTTATTTATTTATTTTTAATCAGTTCAGGCTGTTCTTTTTTCCATTGTATTACAATGACAAATAAAAAGCAGCTTGAATAAGAACAAAAAGTATTACTTCTTAACTTTTCAATAATACATGAAATAAAATACAAATCAACTTCAAAGGCCAGTTAGCAAATATTTGATGAGTTTGAGATATTAAAAATCTATTTGAATAAGTCTAATGGCCAGCCCAGCTAAAAAGAAAACAAGACCATTCAGAGCAAGCAGGAAATGAAGTCAACTAGAGTTGTAAAATAAATCTGGCTCAAAAATTAAGCAAATGTTAAAATAAAACCATGCCTGGTTACACTAATTACATAAAAAGGAGTTAAATTACTCATTTCCTAGCTCCTTCTGCCAAGATCATCATCTTCAAGGGAAATTAAATTTATTTTTTTCCTTTTTTTAAAAAAAGAGCAAAAATGTTTTGTGTAAAGATCCCACCCTCCCTCAACAAGGAAGTTTCATTTAGCGCTGAATTCCAACGAACACATCTTGACCCTACGTCAAACAAAACATCAAAAATAGGTAATCATACGTAATCACCCTTATCAATGTTGACATTTCTCACTATGTTAGCCCAATACTCATTATTTTCTTAAAATTTACTGGAGGTCATCTAAAGTACAGTAGTATTTAAATCCTGAATGAAGACTAAATCTTACAGTTTAAGGTTGTGTCAAATTCTCTGCTCTCCCAGATTTACTACTTAAAAACATCCCAACATAATAGTTTAAGTAGTAGTTTGAAATTAATTGGGTTTTGAAGAAGAATCACCCCTCATACTGAGGGGCATTACTGCAATGCAGCCATCTCTAATAACTGCACTGCAGCCAGATGTGCCAACCCCTGCTCTGGACATGTTTCAGGGCTCCAGCCTAAGTCAGGCTGAGTTCCTGCGATTGCAAATGATGTCAAAGGGCACTCTTTGGGGACTGGGCAAGGCCACAACAGGATGCCTTCTGTTGGAGCCAATTATTCTGATGTAACAAAATTAAGGTTAATCCAAGAAATTCTTTAGCTGACTCACTTTTCAAGCCAAAACTGATCTGCAGGCTTGTCTCATCCAGTGAGGATGAAGTGTACAATCCAGTATGTTTTCATTTTGACTAAGTTTATTTGTAACAGACAACAGGCATCTGTCAGTCAAATAATCAGATGACAAACCAAGTCTATATTACATTCAAGTCACACAACTACATTAAACTAGAGAAAATCAAGGAACCACTGTCCATTTTGGAGAGACATTTTCCACTGTCAACTATTTTAATAAAAACTGAGTTGATAAAATATTTATCATAGCTTAGTTAAAAGAGAAACCGAGATTTTTATGTCCATTTTGGCTCTATCTGCATTTGACTGTGTCTGGCTGAGCAGAATCAGAAGGTTCCCCAGGTCAGAGAACAAGTTTGTCACTGCAGTTGCAGTCACTCACTGTATCCCACACCATTAAGACAAGGGGAAATAAGTTTTCTTTAGTATGACTAAATTTCAGTCTATCCCAGAAGATGGGAGAAGTTTAACAGCATTCTTTAAATATAAAAAACTCAGCCGGTATTAAGAAAATAATCTACAGTGCTTATGCATCACTTCCTTTGTTACTAAAAGTAACTGTGAACTTGTATAGAAACCTAAAGTCGGCTGTGCATTTGGAAAGCATCCCCTCCCCCACAGCCTCCAAACACACACAGCTCATGGAAAAAAGCACCCAGTTCTTTTTGATGTTTACTGCAGTGGTCCTGAAATTAATATAAATGGATGTGTGACGTGCGAGTGGGAGAGCCTGGAACTAATTCTGTTTTATAGAATACAAACCCTTCAGCAATTGGGGTACCTAATTATTTTGATGATAGGTGAAATTTTGCCTTGATCACACAGTACCCAGCTGTGAATCTGTTTTATAACAGAAAATTTCACAGCATGTAACTGGTCTTTAAAATTATGCTGTAAACATGCAAACACATGGCACCACTAAAACAAGCATGTTTTTAAAAGCTCTTTTTCCTTTAAGCATTTTTGAGAAGGGAGGAATGAAAAGGAAGAAAAAGGGAAGTGAGCAATGCTACAAATAGATTCGTTTACTGTGTAATGCTTTTAGCATATTTCTGATCTATAAAAAGCTCTACTGCATTTTTTCACAACAGTTCACATTTTTAAAGAAACTAAAAGAGATGGATTGAATTATTTCACTCTTCTTGGGGATTAATCTAAAAGTTGTTTCCTTTCCATTGTTACTTACACTACAGCTGTGCTCAAACTCCTTTTCATTTATACAAAAAGTTTAAATTTTGAGCCTGCGCACACTATGGTTCCACATTCCAACAGCTTCCTCCCAGTCCTCTGCCAGCATCTGCTATTGAAGACTAGTTCCAATTTACAATAAACAGCTTTTCCAGACCAGAACACTTGAAATTCAGTCCTTCTTGACTGCTTTTCCCATTCAATCTCCCTATTCACCATTTCAAGGAGAAAACGGTTCTGCCAATTATTACACATCTGGAAAAAATGCATGTATAAGCTGAAACGCTCTCAGCAGAAAGTTTCAGCTTTCTGCATATGGTCACAGCAGGATTTTATGGGCCACTGACCAGGCCAAAGTCTAAGTTTTCCCATCTTTTTCCTCCCCCTCATTTCTGTCCACCCCCACTCCAACAGTCTAATTGGAAACCCATAGCAGGTGCAAGCTGTCTGCCATCTTTTCCTCCACAAGAATCAAGAGTGGTTTCTTCCTGATAAATATTAGTCTTACAGCCCAGTTTTAACTCACTAGGCTCTGTGACAACTTAAATGCATCAGCTGTTAATTGCTTTGCATAAATATGATTTAAAACATCATTACCATGGATGCTTGTCTGTTGGCTGTTACAAGGCTGGATGCTCCATAGTTTGAGTTCAGGCTTCCAATTGGCCCATTGTGGGATGGTCCCAATAAACTGTGTATGTCTCCATGGCCACCTGACAGGCTTGTTGAAGGCCCCACAGCGTGATTCCGTAGAACATGGATGGCATCATCAAGTCTGTCCAAGCGATCCTCCATCCGGGACTGCTGTTGGGAAGAGGGACAGGGCAGGCATTACTGAACCGACCTGCAGGCTCCTGATGCTGTAACAGACTCTACCTCACAGATATTAAAGATAGAAGATGAAATGTAGTATCAAAATAGTATCAAAAGACTTTGAGAGCACCTACCAGCACTACAAACAAACAGGGAAAAGAAAATATTATCTGGAGATTTTGCTCAAGATAGCACTCATTCCACAAATAGGTGGCAGCTTTAAAAGTGAAGCTTACTATAAGGTTAATGTTACTCAGCTGCTATCACATGGCATGAACAAGAAAAAAGGAACTGCTACAAAATAAGCTATCTAATGCAGGGCAGAATGATCATGGAATCAGCTTCACCACGTTGCAGAACATTAAGAGAGGCAGTGGCTTTTTGAGCACCTGTATTACAAAAAAACTGGACAAAACCTTAGGCTACCATTTTTTAAAATATCTTCAAACAGATTTGATATTTCAGAAACAAAAATGAGTTCTCTATGTTACCGTAGAAAAGTCTGTCTTAAAATTACTTTCCTTTAAAAGAAAGACCAAAAAAACAACCCCAAAGCAAAACCAATTCTGACCCTGCAGCTCTCTGGAAACTGAAATAGCAGGATGTTGAAGTCAGAAGATGGGTCACACACTACTCTAAGTTTTTAATGGGGAATCCAAAGGAAGCGTTAATTGAAACACAAGAAGGCCCCATCTAAAGCGAAATAGTACCTCACAGACATCCTTTAAGAAGGACATTGCATCTTGCAAATGCTCGTGAAGTTGCTGTTCAACTCGATTTTTCTGGCAAAGTCAAGACAGAACAGGAAGCAAAGCACAGGTTAAGATTAATTCAAAAAAGAGGTGAGGAAACAGCTGATGTGCATGTCAGCAATACACTGTTAGTCAAGTTAATGCAACAGAGATCTGATTATATTAAGGTAAGAAAAGGCTAATATTTAACACTGCAGTTATGTTAGGATTCTAAGATGTACATACAATTATATTTAATTGCCAAAATATTGAAGAAAAGAAATCTGATTTAACTTATGTTTTATTCTTGTTAGATAGAAAAAAAAAGAAATTACATCTGTGAAAACCAAAAATATTAAGGAGGTCATCAACACCTTCCCTTAAATTTTCCCCCTTCCTTCCCAATGCTGTATCAGAAACGTAAGAAGGAAGTCAGTAACTGAAATCCTCTGCTGAATCCTCAAAAGAAGAAAATTTACAATGCTGTAGATTATTGCCTGTGTTTTTCTGTAAAGTGTTTCATTAATGAACATTCCCCAACAACAAATAATAATTACAAATAAAATGTATTAATACTTTAATAATAAGCCCAAGAGACAACCATTTGAGGGAGAGAGGGGGAAGGACAAGCAAATGCGGAGACATGAAGTCTTTATCTTTCTCCAGACTGAACTTTAGATAAGAATTAGCCATGGATTTGTGAAAAGGTACCAGAATCTCATAACAGCGCTTTAGCACCAGCTGTCCTCGGCACAGAAGCCTGATGCCCAAGGAACAGATGGTGAAAGACACACCCTGCACGTCTTATATTGTTCAACTGAACAGGCCATTTGTTAGCAAAGAATTCATTTGTAATGCTATCCTACTGTTTCCTTTAATGATATGCAGGATTTATACAAAACCAAGCCTTCAACTCTTAAGCAAAAAGTACTATGTTGCTTTCAACAATTCTTACCAAGGAGTGTAGAGAGTTTTCATAGTTGGGAGATGAGGGGGCTTGTCCTCCACTCCTGGACCACTGACTGGCACCTGTCAAAATTGTCTAGGTTAGTGCACAGATTTACACAGCAGAGGTGGGAGCAGAGACACAGTGTATCTCAACATAATTAAACCCAACATAGTCTGCATAAAGGTAAGCTAACATATGTGTATGCAAAGGAGGACAAATTCCTTCGTTCTGCTTTAGTGAGAGACAGTTTTCATATCCTGGCATCTGTAGGGTGAGACACATTGTCAGTGACAAAGCGGTGACATCTTCAGAGCACTTCAACATTAAAAAGGGGACTAAGCAGACACACCATATCTGAAATACCTGCCTTGTGCCTGTGCCACCATAAAAACCTGCTGAATTCCCCTCCAGGCTCTATTCAGTGCATGGAGGCATATCTTTAACAGTGGCAAGATATATAACAAAAATATTTAAAGAAATCTAAATAGACACTAAATAAAGAGTAACTGGAAAAACATTTTTATGACACCTCTACTAAACAAGAAAATTTAAAACTAGATCTAAAAGCTTTATCTTGTTTAGTTCTACACTACACCATTTTAGATTATAAAGCATTTCAAGTTTAGAAAGTAAAAATACACCTAAGTTATTTCCATTTGTTATTTCAGATATATTTAAGGTAAAACAGCAGCTAAAGATTGTATAACAAGTCGACAATTAAATCCTATTACATATACACTGAAAATTCAAATACATATCCATTCCAAGTCTGATGTAAGTATACTTAATTACCATGTAAATTTTAAAAATAATTAGATGTGAGATGCAATAACTAATAAAGCAGTACTTTTAACACAAAGCCTGAAGTAGTACAACATGCATTTTTCTCACCAACTAATAATGCATCTTTTATAAAGATACTACATGAAATTCTATGGCCATTAGAGACAGCTTCCTTTCAGCCATACAAATGTAATAATAAAGCAATTACATTAATAAATTATGGACATACAATCCAAAGCAGCTCATTAAAGGAAGAGCCTGTGGGCTTGTTCTTTCAATAACAGCCAGAGCTGTACGTCTGGAAAACTGGGAAAAGCTTTAATAACATTACAGTTCCTTTGTTCAGAGAGCTGCAAGTAGTTACCTTTTAAAGACAAGGTTTTATTTAACAAAAAGAGCACAGCTTGCCTAGCTATTAAAATACCTAAATATTTCCTTTCTAATTAAAAAATAATAATAAAAATCTCCTATTTCATGAAAGTGTAGAGCTGCCATAATTGTGCTGGAATTCTCTTTTAAAATACTCAGTAAGTTCATAATGACCAATTTTCACTCCACACAGCTACTCTGCGTCTGGATCTGTAGTTTCCCTCTGTGTTACTTTAATTCCTGAACTTGGGAATAATGCTTGGAGCCCCACTTATTTTGCAAAGCATTCATGAAACAACCTTAGAGTATTTTGGCTCAGCATAACTTTAAATTTTTATCTGGTCCAAACTGCTTTTTGAAAGAAGACCATGGTCAGGAGCACTCAGTGTGCCAGCCCCGAGGGCACTGCCTGCACAGCACAGCCCTGGCGAGCACAGCAGCAGGGCAGCCACGGCCATGGCCTGGGGGACTGTGCAGCTCCTCTGACACGTCTGTTTGGGGTTCTTACATGGGCAAGGGTACTATTTCTGTAGCTTAAGCACAGAGCAGAACTCCAAGTGGGACCTCAGAGAGGAGACAAAAAGGAAGGAGAGGAGGGAATACCCAACTCCTCCCTGGAACGCTGAATGCAGCCAAACCTGCCAGGTGCAGCCAAACCTGCCCGGAGCAATAACCTGCCCAGTACAATAACCTGCCCCCAGTGCAGCCAAACCTGCCACCCCCATCACACCTCCGGCCCCGTCAGGCTCTCCGAGCGGTGGCACTGTCACCATGTCTGCACAGGTTGCCAGATGGCACCGATTTCCTGCTTGCCTCACTCCACTCCCCCTCCCAGAAGTTTGTGCATGAAATCCACCAATTATGTTAAAAAGCATCCTGGCACCACAAGGCCTGCAATTAACAACTGCAGCTTTTAGTGCAGCACCAACAGCAGCATGAAAAACACAAATCAGCCAGGCAAGTGTTGGGATTTACAGGGGTCACCGACAGCAATCACTGCAGTATTGTTCTTACTCCGAGTCTCCCCAACACTAATCCTCTGGCTCCCCTTTCAAACACACACTCAGAGCCACACAGGGCTGGCTTTGCATCCTCAGAACCCACCAAACCCTTCTCTCATCCTGGGAGAAGGATTCTTAAAATACCAAGGCTCCCACCATTCAGATCCCTATATGAACTTCACATGCATATATACAATCATTAAAAACTATGCAAGAAACTCAGCTCTGGGCATGTTTATGCAAAATTAGAAATTAAATGAGGGCAGGGAAGATGAGAGACACACTATTGTCTCATAATACTTGGGGGGTTTTCATCAAGTTGTTCACCAGGCTTTTACTTAACTGAATTAAAAAACGTCATTAATCCTCATTCAGCAATCCAAAAGCCCAGCAGTTCAGTCATGAACTCCAACATCTCATGACTTTACTGTCTCTCAATGCTTTCCCTGGCAAATAGAGCACTCCTACTGTAATTTACAAATAAAGGATGGGTAAGTTACAACTCAGTCAAATCTACTACACTAAGAATGCTAACTAAACAAATACCTAACTGCAAAAGGGGAAAATGACAATGAAGGCTAAAATGCTTCAAAATATATCATTTTAGTACACATAAAGCATTTGTTTTATCTGCAATAACTTTTTGGGTCAAGACAGAAAATGGCTACCAGGAGTATAAATAGCAATAAATGCAGTAGTAATTACTTCACATTGTGCTTCACTGTGTTCTTAGTGACTCATCTGGGAATAAAGATAAAAGTCCAGATTCATAAGTGAAGGTAATTAACTACTGGAGCAATTTACCAAAGGCTTGATAAATTCTATATCACTGAAATTAAAGGGGGTGGGAGGGTATAAATGTGAAGCAGATGCTAAGTTTGAGCCTGAGAAGGATTTTGGTGTTAGTTGCTCATACCCACTGTCTTAGCCCTGAGAATCCACAATAAGGAAGACAAATCAGGCTGCAAATTTTGGAGAGTTTTACATTTGATACAGGTTGCAACAGGCAAAGGCAATGACAGCAAAGGGAAAACACTAATTTTAGGGATCTCAAATTTGTATTCTAAAGCCAGAAATTAGCTAGTGCTTTCATCCTTGCAAAATGAGGTATTGTATCTAATCAGAGAACTCTTGAAAAAAACCCTCTTTGTGATCTTTAAAATTTTAAATACTTTGAAATGTCAGAACTCATTTCTTCCATCCATAAAATATTTTCAATATTTGCTTTGATGTTAAAAAGAAAATAATAATAATTTTCCGGTCTGATCTGCCTTTTCAGTACAACAGAACACACAAAACACTTTTTGTCAACTGTAATCATTAAATCAAAAATCCCATTAATCCTATCATTACTCAATTCAACACGGATTATTCAGTAATAGCAAAGAAATGCCCAAAGCAGCTGCTAAGGTAAGCCATGTCAGATATTCATTAATCCATTATGTCCACAGAAAACCAGAACAGTGGCCCTTAAACAGGAGTGAAGTATTAATGATGAAACTTTTCAGTGACATTGCACAGACAGATATGCATATTCCATACATATGATTATGACTGCATTTTACATGTTATACCTTCACTAATTTATTCCTCTAAATTAAACAGGGTATAGCTAAGCTCATTTTGCACCCTTTTCACTTTAAGTTAATGTTACTGTTTTACAAAAAGCAAAACACCCTTGCAAAGAAGTGACCAATGGCCAGGAGCCTGCAGGGATATATTGAACAGCAGAGAATGGGGAAACAGACTGTTGTGTAAACGTTAAATAATTTAACAAATTGCACTATAGGAAAGAACAGGGTTAAAGTTACATCATCTCGCTTGTAATTCTAGTTCTTTGTTAAACAACAAATTTAAGTCAATGGAGCTTTCACAGTCCTCTCTATATGGAGAACAGCTGTTCAACTTTTACTAGACAGCTGAGGCCACAGTGTCTGTGAAAGCTGCACTACCCACTAATAGCTGGAGGCAGCTGCCCACAGTTCATCTCCACACTGGAATGCTCCTGCCCACATTCACTGTGCAAACACACAAAGCACAGGTGACAGAGGTGGCTGCAACACAGAGCATTTATTTTGAAAAATGCCAGAAATTCTTCTCCCATAGAATGAAAGCATTCATGAAAGATATGAATGAAAAGCTATCTTGTGTAGAAATTGGACAGTCTCATAGCCTACTATATTTTCATTAGAGGGAACACACATCTGCTGCGTTTGTCACTGAGAGCTGCCGCAGAGTTTTAACATATAGCTTTAAAAAAGAAAAACAACCCAATCAAATCACTCTTATTTCTCTCAAATGCTGCGGATCTGCACAGACATCTTTACAGCTGTGATAGAAAATCCTTTCAAACATTATTTTAATATGCTCATTTTCAAAGCCAGTTGCCAGGATTTAAGTGAATGCCTATAATAAAATATTTAACAATCTGGATTTATAAATCTATTTATAAATCTCAGTTTAGTATAATGAAAAAATAAACAAAATATACAAGTAATTATGCAAGGAAGCAAGTGCTGATTTCACTGTGACTCCAAACAGGTTGTTTGCAAAACAACAAACAAGTTATTTACACATGGCTGGTCTATACCTGTAAGAGGCGATGGTGATCCAACTGGTGTTGATGGATTCGATGGGAAACTACTGCTGGTATGATCAGGAGAATAAATCTAACAACAGACAAAAGAGATTGTGTATCAGTATATGTTGTAATACACAGAGGGGGAAAAAGTGCTTTTAGGATTCCTTTTCATGTTTTAATTGTCACTCTTGGTTCTAGATTGATAAAAAACCCAATTTGATCCTTCAATCACAGCTCTGCTTTATTACTCAGGGCTCTAAAAATGTCCAGAGCACTTTCATTTTCAAGCAGCTGTCCAAATAAGCCCAGCCTGTATTTAATAGCAACACAAGTATAACTGACCTTCCTTCTAATTTAACAGCAGTAGAAATTACAGCCTTTCTGTCAGTGAAGGGGAACGATACAAGTAAGAGCTCATAGTACATAGATAATTATATCAAACAAAACCTCAGGAAAATGCCAATGAATAGTGACTTCCTAAACTTTACAGAGAAGATTTTAGCAGTCAACACGTTATCTTCCAGTAATTAATCCTTCAAACCAGAAAATACCAAGAAAGCATTCAAGTTCCCATCATTATTGGTACCCACCAAACAAAAGAACACCTGAAATTTTGTTCCTCTTGCAATGTACTGAAGCACGTAACATTTTTCTCTCCTATTTCTGTATCAACTGGCCATTTGAGATACTAGACTTCAACTTCCAACAATTCTTTCCTTGCTACTAATGAAATCAAAAACTATTGGTAAAAACAGAAGACAATATTTAAAGCTTTAATTAAAAATTAAAATCTCAAGACCTTGGGAAAATTCATTTTATGAAGGGAATTGAATAGATTTAGAGTCTGACTATGGACTTTAGAACATATTTTTATAGGTCGTGGGTCCAAACCTGTTTTACTTGAGCAGAGACCAGGATTTGTTATTCATCAGATGGCAGTCAAAAAAATCTTCACTGGCAGTGTGGTTGCTGTCTCTTCACACAGACAATATGACATTTCAGCATTTAGCTGACAATAAACTGGGACTTCATTATGAAGTTCCATATTGTCTTTTTTGAGCTGACAAAACCAGGACTCAATAGACCACGTGCTCCTTCCTGGTCTATCATACTTTTCCATTAGCACAGACCATCAGTTCCCTAATGGAAATGCCTCCTCCTTTTCATACATGCTAGAAAGAAAATATATTTAAAAGAACAAACTACCTCAGACTAGGGGAGGAAATTTATGCATTGTACATCAGTATAAAAGTAAGTCTTGGGTGTCAGTAGAATAACTGTACAAAGCTTCAGACAGATAAGATACAGGAAATTAAAATAACACCAAAGAAAGGCCATGAAGTCTGCTTTGAAACTGCTTGTTTTCCACCACTGTACCTGCCAGTTTTGTTTTGCTGCACTTTATAAGAAGGCAAATCTATAGTACAGCAAAGCCACGACGAGAACACGAGGTCAGATTCATTCTGCATGCAGTCCCTTGGCCGCTGTGCTGTTAAATGACCAATGATGAACAACCCTGACACCTTCTGCCAGGCTTAAACGGTAACATGACTCATTTTACTGCAACAAATGAGACTCCTCCTCCTATCAGTCATGGTCCATTCCAATCAGCGGGGTGCCAATATGCCAGGGTCTAATGAAAAGGCTCTTAGACAAAAGCTGCACAATTGAGAGCCTGCAGAGCCAAACCTCAGAGCTGTTAGTCCAATTTTTTAAACACTACAGTGTACATTTCAGTTAGGCTTTGTTATGTTAATGTTATTGAGTCTAAAGCAACAAAGAAACTTAATTCATGAATTACTTTTAGAAGTCAACTTCCCTACATTTTCCTTCCTTTTGTGAAGGGACCAGTGGCTATTTAACTACCGAGACGGTACAAAGGCCTTTACCCCAGTGCTGAGGTAGGAATCAAAACATAAGTTATCACAAAGAGGTCTGATATAATCAACAAAGTTAAACAGCCCTCCTGTTTGATCTCCTCTAAATTAAAGACCAAGTGTTTTGATTTGGCATTAGGCAATGAAATAAACCAGATGTTTCTCCTGCCATATAACCCTCCATGGGCACAATCTTAAAGGGTTATTGTTTGGCAAATGTTCAGGGAAACACATTAGAAATGGCACGAATACCCAGATTTTCTTTCCTTTCTATCTATACTAGTTCATTATCCAAACTAATGCATAATCCACAGGGCTTTGGGAACTTTGTGTAAATACTTTCATGTACAATTCTCTTTCTTGCCTACCCTGAGATTAAGACCACAATTATCCAGGCTTAAACCTAAAATAAAAGAACCTTTGCAAATGTATTATCTGGCCTTACATGTTTAATCACATACTATTCTGTATGGTCTTTAATACCTAAACTGAAGAACAAATGTCGTATCCTCTGATGTTTCGCACATGAAAGGCCTATTGTCAGATGTACATCAACAGAATTTCAGAACTAGAAATTCCTCTCAACAGTTGCAGCAGCATTTAAAATCCAAACAGAAAGAAATATAGTGTCATCTTGGGGGAAAAAAAAATGCAAGAAAAATGCAGTATTTAAATAAAACTTTGTTCAAAGAGAAAAATATTCCTGATTTCCTCGCCATCCAAATTCACAAGTGGCAGCTTCACCTGCAGGAGGGACCATGTCCCTCCTCCCTGCAGCCCTGGCCGTGCTCCTGCCGAACAAACCCCGGAGTGTGCTGGGTGCGCGTGGTGCGGGGGAAGCAGATGGATGAGGCGAGGGATTTGAAGTGTGCAGACTATGGCATGCGCTGATAGAGCAGATGGAATGCATCACCATCAGCTATGACAGAAATGATTTATGGAATGACCTGGCTGCTCCTGCCAAGCAACAACACGGGATGACAGAAACAAGTTTCTATGACAACCAGAGCCCACCCACCAGTTAGATTAAACATTTCTGCCCTGACTTCCACTCGCAACATATTTAGAGGTTTTCCTCAAAACATCAGCCTGGCTTTCTCAGCTAGTGACTTGGACAAAAATACCTGAAAGGATGAGAAAATCATTTAGAAAAGGAGAGCAGTGGAAAATGTCACAAAGTCCTGCTGGTCTAACTGGCCAGTGTGTCAGACTCTCAATGAAATTTTGTTCTGGCTGCAGGACAGCAGACACCCAAATACATCTGCACAGCAATGAACAGCCTGGAGTATGTAAGCACTGCTATTTCTAGGAGTCAAAATGATCCCTGTTCGTTTCTGACAGGTCTCAAACAAACAGAAAGAAGAGTGTTAACTGCCCTCTGGACTCCAGAATTGTTATCTACTTGCTGAATCCCTGAAAGCAACAGGGACGTTTTTCTCCTCAAAGCCAGCAGGTCAGAGTTCTCCTCCCCAATATGGACATTACAGACATTATCAGATCTGGTAATCTTCTAACATATGACCCTCTGAGGGATGCAAGGGGAACAGGATCTGCATCAACATGCACATTTGCATTCGCTGGTATGAGGTGAGGGATGCAGAACCCAACATAGGAATGGTCATTTCGGGCTACAAGGTACTCATTTCTACCCTTTATATCAGACCCAGCCTCCCTCTTTGCTCCATACGAGAAATGCAAAGTGTTTTCCCAGCCACCATTTCCAACTGAAATTTCTGCTATTACTTTCTAAAAGGTTTGATTGTATTAACGAAAAAATAATTGCTGCATGTATGCATATGGAAACAGAGCTTAGAGGAAACTGAAGATACTTGCCATGTTTTACATTATTCCAACAAGAGTTAAGAGTTTAAATTTATGCATATACAACATTTTAAAGACTGTTCCATAAATTATAGCTATACAACAGAGCATTCAAAACCTCTCAGTTTTATAAGGCCACTGAGAAAACATTTTAAACCTTGAGGCAGGATCTGCTCTAAGAGTAATGTTAAAAATATTTGACATAAACTAGAACACTACAGAAAAAAATAAAAAAAAACCTTAACTTTTTATTATTATCTTTTACTTTGTCTAACCAGCTTTTTAAACTGTATCTGTCCTAAATTTTCCATCACCTAAAGAAAGTCTAAATGAGTCTTCTACAAATAAAAGCATTTTTCACTTGCTTTTAAAAGACATTTTTCTAGTATATGATATTGTATCATAGTGCATTGTTTTAGCTTCGTACATAAAAATTCCTGAATTGATATGATAAAATCAGTGACACATAAATAATGGATGCAGTGACCACAACACGTGTTTCAGATCTGAACATTCTAACTGCTACTTACAGATGCCAATGCCTTTCCAAGTGCATCACCTGTCTGGGAGCTTCCAGCACCATTTCCTCTGTTTCCTGTAATGTGGAAAGCAAACCCAACACTTATTTTTAAAGCTGAAATTTTATTTACTTTTATTATTTTATTCATCACACAGAGTTGATCAGCCACTTTTTAAATGGATTTTCTGAGGAAGTCAGTGTCAATAGAATCAGTTCTCATTAGACTAAAAAATTTAATTAAAACAATTAGATTTACATTTAGATGCTCTCCTCTTTAAAGTCAAACACAGTATCACCGTGATAACTTAGGGACCAACAAGTGAAAGCAGTTAAAAAAAGACAAATGATTTTCTAGGATCACAGTCTAATTTTAATGAAATGTGAAAAGAAAAATCAAAATCAGAAAACTACATTATTGCAGCTTATTTCTAAACTGTTATCACTAAAGTGCTGCATGTTTAATTAATTCTTACAGCCAAATTCAGAGAATAGTTCCTTGTGTGTCTCCTTGCTCCCCCTGCTCTAATTCCCCATGTTGTACTCTCATCTTTATTTTAAAATGTCCCTGAAAAGCTCTTGTGCACCAGGCTTTCTGTCATCCCTGCTCTCAGCTGCATGTCAGCAGCTTTGCGTGCCCTTTCGCTCCACACACCATTAAGCCAAGAGGAAGTCTGAAGCCCTGCCAATTGGAAACAGAGAGGAACTGAATCCTCCAAAATATCTGCTTTACTGTAGGAGACAGATCCATTAAAAGCAAATCCTCTTTCTCCAATTATCAACTTCTAAAGCCAAAAAAAAAAAAGTATTTAATGTGAATGTAAGCAATTTGCATCAGAAATTCACATAACGCAACACTTGCTGTTTCAAGTTTGTGGCAAACTTGGATTTTTCAGCCTGAATTTCCCATGCAGATTCATCAATTGGGTTCTACTGAAGGATCTTAGTGTAAAACATGTTCCCAAATCAGGGCCAAGATAGTCCTCTAACTAAGTGCAAATCATATTGAACCAACAAGGGGCATCCACATGCATTTAGTGTCTACAGCTGTATCTTCAGCCGTGGAAGTCTGTGCAAGGCCCAGCTGACCAGCCTGCAGCCTGTAATTCCATGCTCCCTAAGAGAGCACGGAAGAGGCTAAACCAGCCACCATCCTGGCTACTCAGTAATCTCTAAAACAGTTAAGAGAGGAATTTACGATGCACTTTATCAAGCTCCCCCAAGGAACAGCCTTCCTGCCTTTCTCCAGTGCAGGGCTTTGGTGACACAGCAGCTCTGGAACCTTTAACACCAGAACTACCTCAATGGGCACGTGCATGCACCGAACTGCAGAAGCAGAACTGCTTTAAGTCAGATAGATGCAATCCCTGAGCACAGGCTTGCCTGTGAAAGCAAGGAAACCAGCAAGTCTTAAGCAGACTGAGAAACAATTGGCCTGATCTCAGCCATCGTGAGAGGACAGAAACATCACAGTGGTGAATTTTCCCTGATCTACAAGCATGCCATAAATGAAATCTTACTAATTTTGTGTGTCATGCAGCCCTAAATTTCATTTTCATATTAAAAACGAAAAAAAAAAAAGGCAGGAAGAACTTTTTACCCAGAATATTGTCCGATCCATTGACAGGTGGAGTGTGTGAGGCAGCTACATAAGGTGAACTGCTGGTACTGCCACGATGGAAGCTGGACATTGGAGGAAGACTGGCATTTATATCTGTAGGTGAGACTGAATGTGGGGGATAGCTCTGCAGAGAAGAGAAACACACATCAGACATTAAGTAGTCCTTAAATAAATGTTGATATTTTAAGATACCAAATACACAACACCCAGCTCCTTATTACAGAAGAAAAGGACTCATCCATCCTCTGAACAGACCACTACACCACCACAGATTTTTGTTTATACAACCAACGTAACTAAAAGGACATAAAACCTAATACACCAAGTTTGAGATTTCCAACAACTGGGTTTTTAAGTGACATATAAGAGCAGCAAACAAGAAGTTAATTCTTGTAAGTTAGATCCCCAAACACAAGTACAAACAGATTAATCTGTGCTGTGTGTCTTACCAAACGGTCATGTGTGTGCAGGCTGCCGTAACTGCCGGACTGGGACATGTGGGAAGAGGAGCCTCCCAGCATCCCACCGTAGCCAGGCTGGCTCATGCCATTGGATGAACTCCAGAGGTCAGAAGAATTGTGGGTCCCATCTTTTTTAATTTTTTTTTTTTTTTAATAAAAAAAGAAAACAAGAAGAATACATTTAATGAAGAAAAGTCCAATTTCTCTTTTCCTTTACAAAATTATTTTAAACAAATACAGTATTCAGCTACTGGGACTAACATCAGCAGGGAAATTGTGACCAGTTTACACTGCAACTTCTATTTTCATGCCATTACACTGTAGCTATATTTATTAAAAGAAAAAACAGAAAAACAACAGAGGCTTTATAGCTGAAATATAATCCAACCACAGCTGAGAAAATACCAAGCACTTCTACTAATTACACAGACCTTCAGTAAGGCCAGATTTAAATCAAGAGTGTTGATAAAAATTCCAGACTGAAAGAAATAATAAAAAAGGAGGTGGAGGAGTAAGAAGTTTGGCTACACAGAACTCATAAACATACAGTGCAAAACATCGATTTACCCAAAATAAGCAACTTATAGTCTAAAATACTCTAGCACCACAAAAATTAAAAACATTTCATAATAGCAGATCTAAGTAGCTGAAATAACTACATTACATAAGCCTCAGTCTGGGTGTTCAATGCAGTTTTCCCTCTGTAGTACAAAGTGAAGTGCTCTGTGAATTCCTGCACTCAGAGACTCAGCTTTCCATGTGCTCCAAGCCCTCATCAGGCCACAGCACGAGCTCACTGTGTGACGTGAGGCTGAGGAAATGGATTCTGCTCTTGTTCTGCTCAGTGCAACCTCCTGTTTTCTGGCATGCTGCATATACACGCATTTGAGAACTTCAGACTGTTAGCTGATATTGTACAGTCAAATTCCAGAACAGTCAAGAAGCCCCCACCTCATTTTTCTCTATCACTCCAGTGTGCTGCTCTGAAGCCCCTACAAATCAAAGGATGGGAATTCCGTCCATCTGGCCTGGTGCATAATCCCTTTAAATTTCAGTCAGCAATTAATGTCATGAGAAGAACTTTACATCAATACACAGTTCCCTTTATCTAACTGTTTTAAAAGTATATAAAACTTAATCACAGGCTCTAGCACAGTATGCTCCCTTTACTCATCTTCACTGTAGAACAGTAATGGCAGAGCTCTGCCTAAAAGACAAGTGACATCTACCCATAGATTTCAAGTCATTTTACCCACCTTGCATAAAGAAAGTGCTAGCAAACATACTGCTTGGTGGCTTAGGAGATGGGTAACTTGGAGATTCTCTGTTGAAATCATCAGAACTCGGGGATGGTGCATACACCTAAATATTGGAGAGCAATAAAAGCAGGTTAGTAATAACTGGGTGTCATGCTTGAAATAAACCATAACAGCATACAGACACAGATAGAAAGCACAAATAAAAAAAGAACAGTGTAGCAAGCCGCAGCATTTGTTGCCCTTGTTTTATTTGCTTTTTAGCAAGTTGCCACAGTACAGAGGAACTACAGTAGAATGATCCTAACAACACACTTTCTGGTGTGCCAACTCAGCCAGGTGGCCTGATAAAAGCTGAATGCTGATTTTGCTTTCTAAGTGCACGACTCGCACAGACTTGTTGCTCAAGATAAAAAAAGCAAGATAAAACAACTGGGCCCCAAACAAATT
Organism: Hafferia zeledoni; assembly: GCA_035583235.1. Taxonomy (NCBI): domain Eukaryota; kingdom Metazoa; phylum Chordata; class Aves; order Passeriformes; family Thamnophilidae; genus Hafferia; species Hafferia zeledoni. The sequence goes on along the minus strand of JAWWEV010000018.1, from coordinate 13,889,683 downwards.
TTATTTTAAAACAACTGTATGCCTGTTTGAATATTTAATTAGCTGGCATCCCAACAATCGGAAAGAAAAAGAACATCCAGTGACAAATGGAGAGGTTTTAATGCAACCCTTGTATCATCCATTCAGAAACTTGCACGCCTTTGGATGGTCATCAGAAATATATGCACGAGGAGTAATCTTGGAACGGCAACATCGAGCACGTAATTTTCACACTGGCCTCGCATTAAAGAAAAGCGGCATCACTGTGTTTTCAGTGTAACACCACAGTGGAGTGGACATTCTTAACTTGCAAACAATGAATTTTCTTTTCAAGTTAAAAACTGTAAGATGCCAAGTAAGCACAATGATTAGAAGTGTTTCACTGCAGCAGCACTAAGAAGAAATATAAAGTATATTCAGGAGTAAGTTAAGTCAAATTAGCAAGGCCAGTATTCACAGAGTCAAGGGCTCTACCCATAGTCAGTTGCTCTAATCAATGCTCTTTCTTCATACCAAACAGTGCAATAATTAGTGTGTATTGAAAGATAAATTGAATTTTAAAAAAGCAATTTAACATAGATGGCAGCAAAGAATATAAACATATAGCATTGAAACTGGAGCATCTTTTTGCTACAAAGTAAAAAACGTGGTATTTTTATTTTTAACTGTTCACCTTACTTGTTAAATACACATGACTTCATAAATGCATATATGAAGAATAATTTTAAAACTTTAACGCTTATATAATGCAACTTGCAAAGTGCACTTAGGCCCTAAAATTCACGAACGGATATTCTGATCCCTCCCTACGCACACACAGCTTCGCACGGCATTCACATCCCTCCCTTGTCTCTCGGGGATGTTGTTTACCAAGCGAGAGACGGGCCAAGGAAACCAAACCGGCCAACAAAACAGCCTAAGTTCCCTAAAAAAGGCCCATTGTGCTCCCGGAGGGTGACTGTTCTGATACGGATATTCAGAAAGTGAAGTGGGCAAGTCCTGTCCATTTGCATACCAATACCCTCCTCCCGCTCCCAGCGCCTTCCCAGCCGGCCGCTGTCGGGACAAACGGCCGGGATGTGCCTCTGGCATCGCAGGGACCCACTCGGGCACCACGGGCTGTGCAGCCGCCCCACCGCACAAACCAGGGGCAGCAACGGGCACAGGGCACAGGGATTGAGCCAGGCACTGCTGTCACAGGGTGTCAGCCACGCCAGGTAACCACACACCTAGGCAGGACTCAGTGGAAAGCTCACAACTTTCAGCTGCGTGCTTGTTTAACAGTATTTCTTCATCAAAACAAATGAAAAATTAATAGGAAAAAAGGCTTTTCAGAAAGCTTTTGTTCAATATTTTACTCAAAATTTTTCAGTTTATGGAATAAATGTAAAATAGAGATGCTTCCCAGGCCTGAGTGACAGAATGACAATACGTTGTGAGCAATGTTCGCAGTACATATGTATTTACTCTATATGATGAATGCACGTATATTCCATGCCTGAGACATATTTTAACAGAAATGTCACTCTGTCAAATTGTAAATACTTGCACTCATAAGACTGCAAACATATTAGGCAAAACTGGGCTTAATTTACAAGTTCTCTGTTGTGCAGAATAACACAGCATATGCTATAGCTGATGGATAATCTATCACTGTCACAGGACAGCAGTGGAAACAAAGCTTTATGACATTTAGCTCTGCCATGGAGATGTACTGATTAATGCCAAGTCACCTACAATGACGAATTATACTTCTTTTAAACTGCAATCTTATCAATGAGATTTGTAAATACAAGCTTCAGACTGAAATTTTAACATTTTACATAACTGGGAGATGTATAAAAACTGATTAAACACTATCTTAAAAAGGGAATAAAACTCAAAAACTCCTACAAATATATCATTCACAGATACAAATGTACAAGCCATTAACATAATAAAAATGTTATTAACTATATAAACGTAAAAGAGGCCCTTCCGAACAGCTACATGAAAGTCCTAGCACAGACACACAACTTCATACAGTTCCTGCTTGTTTTGGTATCTTAACTATAGCTTGCAAAAACATAGCTGCAACGTTATGAAGCTGCACTTGTGCCAGTCTAGATTTTTCAGATCAAAGGGTTCTTGCGGCAAAACACAACTGATGTGGTCTCAAAGACTTCATCAACTCCAGATGTGGGGAAATAGCCAGCCAATTCCACAAAAGGAGCGAGTCTCTTTTAGTTACAATCAGAACTATCCACAAATTAAAACCAGGCCTCTGATGTCATCTGATCACCTGCAGATGAGCGCCAGGTTTTTTCTGGTTAATGACCTAATCATAATTTTTATGTTGTGTTACTACAAACAAGATACAAAAGCAAAGGAGAAATTTTACTAAAATTAACCCCGAGTCCACGAATGCAAAGTACAAAGATTTTAAATAAGAAAGTTGACCAAAAAAATAGAGAGATTTTATTTTTAAGTTGGGAAGTGATGCATCAGGCCAACGAGTTTGTTCATTCCGAATACCCCACACGCACTGGGATCCGTACCCAGGCAAACACAGCCCTGTGGCTGCTGGCCCACAGCAGGCTGGCATGGTCTGCATCCGACTCAAAGGGCTTTCTCTTCTGCAACAGCTGAGTAAGGCAGTTATAAATATGACGTGGCTGCTCGACACGGCCTCTTTGAGCTATTAAACTGATAACACTGACATCCAGGAGGCATCAAACCAGTTTTTCCTGGCTGACATTCCCACTAAGACAGGGAATACTGTTAAAAGGTCAGCCTGTTTGCAGAGTCTCCTTGAAGAGGGCTGTCTCCAGCAGGTAGAAGAGGAGCCCATCTCCCAATCCCCTCTAACGCTGCGCCCAAAGGCACCGAATGTGTCTCCTCGCTGAGAAGCAAAACACTCCCCAGTCATGAATGGGAAAATCCCTTCCGATAAACGCACGCCAAACCCAGTTTTTTTACATGACTTATCAAGTCATGGACTCAACTTTTTTGGAGCTGTGCTAATATCTACATCAATCCTAACGCTGCAGTGCTCCTGAAGGGTAGTGGCCTCTGCCGAGGGAAGCAGGACAAATGAGCTGCTGAGGACATCAAGTCAGAGACCCACATCAGTCACTCCTGCACCCTGAATGGGTTTATGTTTCTCCAGCAGGAAAGGCAGGATGAAAAGTAGAATTTCTTTATGAGAGGTAGTGGTGGGGGCTGACTTCAGATCAGAGATGTACAACATCAGGTTTAAGCAAAACAAAAGCATTTTCCCAATTCTGAAATCTGCCCTGGTGACTGAGACAGGCAATGAACACGACTGTGAAAGTCACAGAATGTACCTGAAAGATTTCAAAGTATTGCACAGTGTGCTTCTGTTCATTAATACCAGAGCCAATAACATCAACATTAATCTGAAGATCTGGGTTTACAAAATTTTATGCTAAGTAAAACTTACAAGTCTCATTCTATAAATGCATTTAATAAATATAACACTTGGGAGTCCTCTTGTTGGCATCCATCCTCTCAGGCAATTTTCCTGTAATACGTTTCAAATTCTTAAATATTTATCAATGTTTAATATTAATGTTAAAAGCAGATTAAAAAACAGCAATGAAGCAACTAAACTAAACTTACTTCCGATGAGCTCATGCTATCTCAAGACCAACGCTCCCATCACACATAATGTTTATGAAATTATGAATGTTACTCATTTAAGCGTAATTATTAGCAATTCTTGGAAGTTCAGGAAAATATTTATCACTGTTTGAGACAGAGGATTTTTTTGAACCAGTAAAGATGAATAACCTATTCTGTAGCCTGTAAACTCTGCTAAGTAGCCTATCTACATTCCATCAGCATCAGTCATGCGCTGAGCAAGTGTGCACTGATGAATGATTTGTACATGTGGCAAAATTTTACACTGTATTATCTACATGTTTGTAGAAAAAAGCCAATTTTGCTGAAATGGCAGCTCTAGGAAAAGGAAACTTGTTTTCATGTTTACTGTATTCCAGACAAAATCATATACTAAAACTTCAGGAACGTAGAACAGTAACTACAGTTTTCCATACTCCTCCTTACAGCAAAAGTGAAGTTGCCATGAAAAACCAGACCAAATGCAAGACCCAGCCTAAATCCTTGTTTAGCTGATATTTAAGCAAGATGATAAAATGAAGAGCCCAAGTATACAAGATCAGTACACCACAACCACACTTTTGTTTCCAACACCAGGTGTAAAGGTTCATACATTTAAAAAGCTCTTCTTGCCATCCAGAACGAAAACAACACACTCCTTTAAGGGAACAGAGTCTTGCCTGCAAATCCAACCATAGTTTTTAAGGATGGTATAAAATTCAAACTTCTTAAAGTAGCTAAACTGAATTCCATCTTAAATAAATGTTTATGCAGTTTAGGCATGCTACACATGCCTATTTCTGAAATGCAGAATCCCACTGCAATGCTACACAGCACTACCAGCAACACTTCCAGCTTCTTCCCCAGGGAATGACAACATTAAAGTCATGTTAAAAAGCGATAGGCAAACTTAGCAAAAATATGTTCTTTTTTTTTTTTTTTAAATGACAGTATGAGCCAGAGAGGGGAGAAAAAAGAAGGTAAGTCAGCAGAAACAACATGAATAATATAAATATATATATATATAGGGCTTGAAGATTCTTTTTGTATTTTCTTTGCTAAGCAAAATCTCCAGACTCTTCAAACCACGCTGCCACAAAAGGACATACGTAACCATGTCTTCAAAAATTCCTGATTAAACTCAGATTTTCAGGAAACAAAAACCAGAAAAGCTGAAAGTACTCTGCCTATTTCTTAACCTGTTCCCTGTATGTCAGAAGGCAACTTCAGCTGTGGGAGGAACCCCCACCACCAGCACTGACCACAGGCAGATGCAGCCGTAGACACAGACCATCTTTTGCATTTGTTTCTCTCTCCTCTGAGCTCTCGAGCACTCTCTGTTTCTGCACCTCCACCACAGCCTATTCTATTCCTCCAAACAGACTTGGACATGCACCTGATTATGAAGGCACAGGCACTGAGCAAACAGGGGGTGTTACTCTTTGGTGCTCACATTTTGAGAAATATAGATCTGTCCCACACAGCACCTGATCCCATCTCTGGCTGCTGCCATTTGCCCAAGGAAATGGCCATAACCTTCCCTTCAAAGCATTAATAAAGCTTGTTGCAGACAAGCCACCCTTCTGGCAGGGGAGCGCTGCTCAGCAGATTGGCAGTTCAGCCCAGTGGAGTGGAGCAGGGAAAACTCTCCTGGGCTGCTGCATTGTAACTCATCATTTTTTAGTGGGATGGGGAGGGGACAGAGAAGGGTGAGGAACAGATAAAAAAAGAAAAAAAAAAAATCCAGCTGACCAGTGTTTACTATCTCTCTTTATTCAATGTCCACAGCCGGGTACCCCTAGAGATTTTCCAGATGATCTTATATTTGTCCTGCCTCACAAATGTTAGCTGTGACCTTGCCTAAGTTGCTGTGGGCAGCATATGGTACAGAACAGCTTTAATTGTACTTTCCTCCTTGCCACTAACTGGCCCAATACTAATAAAAGCAAAATTGAATCGTTCTTTTTAGCACCTGGTTGCTCCAAAATTTACAAACTGCAAACATTTTCCATGGATGCTGAAGGACTGAGCATGTTATTTATTGCACAACAGCTCCAGCAAAGCGTGCTGTATGTCATCTGAGCATCACACGGGATTATTAACATGTTTGCTCTGCTGTAACGCTCACACTGACGGCTGCAAGACGGGCATTTTCTCCTCTGAAAAACACCCAAATATACTCCCATTGGTGTGTATTTGTTCAGCTATACACACGTGCCCATCAGCAACTTGTTTACAAAAAGGCTTTTTCACTCTCAAAATTCTCAAGGAAAAAAGTATTTTCTCACACACAATAAAAAGGCAATTTAAGCTAGTTTTCAGAAAAGCAAATCGCAAAGTATTACACATATGCAAAATACATCTGTCTCCTGACTTTTTTTCTCCATTTTAAAATATGGAATTGTAGAAATGTACTGTAAAAGATGTAGTAACTCCACCTTAGACAAGGGCTCGATAAAATTTCAGGCTACAATGAGAAAAACACATATTTATTCAATAATAAAAAATTCTTGTACATGGACTGGTATTTAATCAACCCATATAATGCACAGAATACAACAATAAAGTGAATATATCCATGAATTTATACCCATATGAAATATAGGTGATATAAAACATAATCAATATTTTTCTTTAAATTATTTATTCTGGTGATAGCTAACACATTACCTTATTATGATATTTAAATAATGCTACAGTACATTTAGAAAATAACCAATTTATTTCTAAATTTGTAGGTGATTTGAAAAAAGTAGAACTCACTCAAGGCCATTTTACTCTTTATGAACAAACATGGTATCAAATTCCTATTACTGAAATATTATTTTGGTACTATTGCACTTTGTAAAATCTAAATGAAAAGGCCCCAGTGAATGAAGAAGATTACTTAACTATTTATTAATTTTTAAAAAGAATAAAATAAAAATACTAAAAAGTATAATTTACCTTTTTGGTATTATTTCTACCTAAACAATTTTGCAGCTTTATTTTTAATGGCGATCAGGTATTTTGATTTTTTGGGGGGGTCTGTAGCACGTCTCTTGAATGAAAGAGAAGATAAAGCTTTATGATAGAAACAATTTTTAAGTATAATTTTTATTTTTTTCAAAAAGCTCTATATGACTGAGAATATTTTCTACATATCAACAGGTGAAGGAAAAAAAAGAAAAAACAGGTAAATCTCGTTCAGTGCAAGTGCTTTATTTTCTTTATGAAACAGATTAAAATATTTTTCCTTTTTGATTTGGTGGGGTTCGGGTTCTTGAAATAGTTATTTTTTTATATAATACCTATTACACATAACAGTAAAAATTTCCTCCTTAGCAAGGGATTTGTGTTAAAACACTACTTTTTATTTTCATGTCTCCCTCCTAAAATATACAGAAATTACAGAAATGGAACCCCTTGTAATCGCAAAATCCCTCACTTATATTTCTGACTTTTAATACATGTGCCATCCACAGCGAACCATCTACTGGAGGGCTCAGACACTTGGTTTTTAGCTTAATATTAGGAGCTGCTTTGGCTTACAAATTTAGGAAGTGGAAAAGAACGAAACGTTTTTAATAAAAAGTTTAAACCACACATTTTCTACATGCGATTTCTCACTCATTTTGTGAGTAAACAGATCAGGGTTTGTATTTACAGCAGCACGTTATCAAGGAATGTCAACATCCAAAATTTAGTAAGATCCAAATAAAAATCTCCGAATTGAAGAAGGAGTTTCATACTATCAACTCCTGTCTTCCCAAACAATACATATAAAAGCAGTTAGACATCAAAACCAGGGTGTGCACTGTACTGTTCTCTCACTGTAGAAAGGTTCATACAAAGATCTGGCACATACTCCAAGCTGTGCTTCAAAAACTGAAACACAAAAACCAAGCCCCAACTCCACAGAACCTCCTTATGCACATTTCAGTTACTAATTTAGGCCAACTTACAAAATTCCTAGGAGAGAAAGTGCTCAAAGTTACAAAGATGTTTAGAAAAAAAATGAAATAAAACCTTGGGGAACATGATATAGGACGATCATATGATTTGTCATCTATTTACTAACTCTTCAGGCTCATAAAGGTCACCTCTGACCCACAACAGGCACATGCTATCAATTTTCAAGCCATGCCCTCCTACGGTACCAGCACTTCCATCCACGATATGCCTGGAAATACTTAATAAGATCAAAGCCTTTTTTCCTGCTACAAGAACAAAGAGAAATGTTGTAATAGAGTGATCTGTGCTCCAGAAAGAATAAAATCAAAACTCCATGCAAGTTATATTCCCTTTGCTTCAGGGGCATTGTATAGTTAATTTTACTTAAGTCTTATATATATAAATCTTCACATAAAACTTCAAACAGATTGTTTTAGCCTAGGAGCAGACATGAAAGAAAAATCATTTCATATTTGAAAGACAGCTGGCATTTATACCAAAGGAAATGAAATAGAGACCAAGCGATTTTACTCATTCCCCAACCTCTCCTCCAGTGTCTTTTCTGTTATTCAAGAAGCTCATATACAGCGTCTTTAATGAATATAAAGATCCGTAATTTAATTACCATTGAACAAAAATCTTGGCAAAAAAAGTTTACTAATGAAAGCAAAACTCACACAGGCCCACGGGAGGAGGACCAGCACTAAAGAAACAAAACAAAACCCACAAAAAAGAGATCATTATCAGCATCTCCCCTTTTCCTGCTCAACGCTATTTTTATAACAGAAGAAAGGCAAAACCACAGACAACATAAACAGACTGGAAGAAAAAACATCGTGTTAAATTTACCCATCGCATGCTAATTTTTACACACCACAAAATCAGAGCCGGTGTGTCCTTATGAGCTGAAAAATTCTAAGTATCAACCGCGGAGCAGAAACGCCCCGTTCCATTGCCAGAAAGTTAGAACACAAAGAGGAGATATAAAAAAAGTAAATAAAAAAGAAAAAAAAAATCTTCATTTCCCCTGCAGTGTCCGCGGGCAGTTCGGCCACCCCGAGCTCTCGGCAGGGCAGCGCTGCCCGAGGCTGCCCCGGGAGGGGCACGCCAAAAACCACCCAAAAAATAAACAAACCGAACCGAACCAACACAGCCCCGGGAGCCGCGGGCAGCAGGAACACAAACTTCGGCGCTTCCCCCGTGCCCGCACACAAAGCCGCGCAGCCCCCGCGCCCCGTCCCCGCACAGCGGCCCCGCATCCCCCCGGGGCCCAGCCCGGCCCTCACCGTCTTGCCGTTGTAGTAGTACATGAGGGAGCTGCTGCCCACACCGGGCACGGGGTAGGCGCAGTACATGGCGCGGCCGGGCCGGGCGCGCCGCCTGCCGCTCCCCTCGGCCTCCTCCCGCCGCCGCGCACATGGAGCGCTCGCGGGCGGCTTATGCAAAGCAGGACTGAACCATCTCGGGCCCGCGCGGGGGTTGGGCGGGGGCGGCGCGGCCCCGCGCTCGGCCCGGGGAGGGGCCCGCGGCACCGGGGCCGCACATGGGCGCGCACCGGGCGGCGGCGGCGCCTGCGTTTGGTTTTAATGAAGTTGGAGCGCTTGTGGCCGCGCAGGCGGGCGCGGTGCGGCTCCAGCCACACGGCCATCTGGCTCTGCCCGAAGTTGCTCCCAACTTTGGCAAACGCTTCCCGGGGCACGGGCGCTGCCGGAGCCCTCCCGGGGCACAGCCCGGCACCCAGCGGGGACCCGGCACACACCGCTAACCCGGCACCAGGCGCTGGGCGTTAGAAAAACTAGCTCGTCTAAATATGTGCACTCTGTGGAATCACCCAAAATCCTTCCCCAAGATGGGGCATTACAAAATATGAGGGTTCTCTTGGAAACACAAGGCTAGGCTCCCTTGATGCTGAATAATAGGGTTTTGTAGGAATAAAGCTACATGTGTGCCCGTACAAGAAAGGGAGAGGACCCCCCCTCCCTCCCCCAACAACTGGGGCACATCACAAAAACAGACTCAATCTCCAGCACAAAGATCCCTCGGTATTTGCACACTATCAATGCCTGGTAGGTATTTTTGCTTCCCTCCCTGATGGCATCAACTCACGTTAACTCTTAATGAGATGCACGTTCTTCTATTTGCTGCAAGTGAATGCAGCTGGGTATTCACTGAGCAGCTGATAAGTCAGATACTGATTTCAGTCCAGGGAAAAAAAGGTTAAAGCACAGCCACGTTTCTCCACCTCTCACTGTGTCGCCTGCCAATGCTGTGAATTCTCCCTGCCTTCCTCCTGACAAAAGCAGGAAAATACTTCAGGAAAAGGACAAAAATGGGTAAAGTTCAATTCAGCCATTTACAGGGAAACAAAGCAAGTTGCAGAAGTTCGGTTCATTCTGCCAAGCACCTTGTGTGTCAGTGAAACCTTCTGAACATAAAAGATCCACAGGGTGACAAACTGACTGCAGTCTAATGCTATCATCAGATAAAAATCTCAGTATAACATCCATTATCCCAGGACATAACCACTGTAGTGTCTATAAATACACAGGATATACACACATTGACAAAAAATATTCACATCTCAGCTTCAAATGCTTTTTCAGGGAACTCTTCCAGTCAATTAGGAGACTACTGTGCTCAGAGTATGTTGGCAAATACATCCTGAAGTTTCCATCTGCTGAAGAACACTTGCATTTTTACTGCAAGTCAAACCAGGCATCCAGAACCATTTAACTATGCAGCAAAGCTAATGATATCTGAACTGAACTCTTCTCCAACACAAAAGGCGTAGCAGCAGCAGCTGCAGAAAAGAACATCACTATACTTCAGACTATTAAATTGCCAGGCCTGCAGAGTGACTGGCGGCTTCCTTCTTCCCTAGGGACCACAAAGACCCATTTCAGTCCCCAGAGAGCCAGTAAGAAGCTTTGATTTGCAGCTAACAATGCCATTCCTTAAAGCTTCTCACTAATGTTCAGGACTCTACAGATGAGATATGCTAAAAGATCTTCAGATCTTTGCATGTGCTACTTCTCATAGCACACTAGATTAAAATCACTACTTCAGACTAATGTACAACTTAGAAAAATCCCTAGACACTGGAAAAGGCGCTTTCAGCTCACACTTCAAGAAGCAAGAGAACCTTCTTTAAAAAACACATAATTTTAGCATGCAAACTTGTAAATTAAAAAAACTTCCAGGGTAACGAGTAATTTCTTTGAAGTAAAGACTGTTATCAGCATAGTTGTAATTGCTACAGCACCTCATGCACACAGGCCCAGGTTTCAAAATAGTTGTATTACAGATGAAGAGCATGATCAAAGCCTCTCTCAAACAATAACCATTGTCCACCTGTATGCAAGCAATTGGAAAAATGTTAAAATATAGAGCAGAAAAACCTGACTTGATTGTGTAGCATTGGGAAGGGGCATCTCTGCATACAGAGGTCCTATATTTGTAGAGAACAATTATAACAAAAAATATATAGGTAATATTAACTAGTAATATTTACTGACACTATTAACATTTATCAGAAGAAGTAAATCATTGACCTTGTTCATCATCACATGGGTAAGACAAAAGCAACAACATGATCAATAAAAGTGAGTAACACCACTGCAAATGTCCGTTTGTAGACAAACTGGTCCCTCTATAATGAGTCACTAAATGAATTTGCTCCTGAGTTACTTCCCCACAAATCAAAAGGATAACAATTGCATTTTACCAAAAAGGAAATTATTTGTCCTACCCTCAGTTACATCACTGGGCATAAAACGTTAGTGTACAATACTTGAAATCTGTTCATGGATCTGCTCTGCATTTCCTGTACAAAAATAGTTTCTCACAGGATGTTTACTGCATCAATTCACCTTACAGGATGAGACCATAATTGCATCCAGCATATCAAACTTTAACCCACACAAGTTTACTTTCAGCAGAATAGGTAAAAAAATCAACCTAAAATGGAAGAATTTAAAAGGCTGCTCAAAAAAATAAGATATTGTTACCAGTAACTGTATTTGCAGGAACCTCTACCAGATAACTATCCCAAAAACTCCTGAAGTCCAAAGCAAGTTTTTGTTTTGTGGTTGCAATTTTTCTAATCCTCATTTAAACCAAGGAACAGCTGCTCCAAAATTTGTTTTCTTAAGAGAATCATGTTACAGTGAAATGAATCATAGCTGGATCAGCGATACTGTACGGGGTACAGTTGTTTACTCCATTTTTCCTTGGTGACAAGTCAAGGGTTAATCTTATGACTCAGCCTGACAAAACAAGTCAGCTGGAGACAGGGCCAATTTTTTAAACTTGATTTCAGACAGACATGCCGTCAGCAGAGGAGCACTGAACTGACATGCACTTTGTAGCCCGAATTGTTTCCACTCATGACCCTGTACCGTGTGTCAAAAACAATAAACTGCCTGTTCTTAAAGTATGTAAAGAGATTATGAAAGCTGATGCAGAGAGAAATACTGACCTAAAAATAAATCAAGCTACCTGTAAGAGATATTTTCAAAGATGATTTTAACACTAAGAGATTTTGTGAATGAACCACATGTTCTCCCGGAAAACCAACTTTTATGTGAAATACATTTTTGTTCAACTTGTCAGAGCCACAAAGCAAATACACAATAGAGCATATGTAATTCATCATTTGAATTTACAAAAAAATAAACACAATTGCTACAGATCACTGAATGTTATACCATATGATGGTTATGTAACTGTCTCAACAGATGACAGCCATCCTCTAGTCAAACATATTCCACAAAGCTGATGTATCAAAATGCTTTAGAAAGGTTAATGCTTTTTATCACAGTTTTATTATTTTAAATGGGTCTATTCTAACACAACAAGCACCAAATCTTTTTAAATTATGTGCAACTAGAAATCAAAGCTCCTTTTTCACCACCAACAGCAACTGTGATGTGTAAACCCAAGTATCAAGTATCTCCTTGTGGAGAATTGGCTTCAATCTTGTTGAAAAAAACCAGTAACATGGTGAGAGCCCAAGCCTGTTTTTGATGGGGAAACCAGTTCCTTTGTTCTTACCAGTTTCCATGAGTTTCTTAAGGGCAAGACTAACCTTCTGTCTTTGTAAATAAGGCAAAGGCAACTGCCCTAGGAGTCTCTCGTGTCCTTCCCACACTGCCCAATGTTGGAACTTGTTATCAATTTCAACCACATTTGACAGAGGAACAGAAGTTTCACAAGTGATTAAGTTCTTATCAGTTCTAAGAAAACTGAAACCTGAACAGGAGAGACAGGCCCCAACTGATAGAGAACAACCTGTTGCTAACTAAAATACATGTAGTAATTTTGAGCTGCTTGTCTAACAACAATACAGAGGGGGAAAAACAACAATTCCATGCACCTTAGGTCTCTCAATATAACTTTAAAATATTTTAAAGCCAAACATTTGTGATGATTAACTATAGCAAAGCCAGACTATTGCTACAGGATGTGCTGAACATGGAGCATAATGTAGCTGTTAGATGAGAGATTTCAAGCCTTAAGAAACAAACCTGGCTGTTTTCAGGGGAAAACACAATGCTTATTATACTGCCCTCTATGTAATTCATCAGTTAAGTAAATGTTAATTTATTTAAAGTCCTGGAAGGATATCCTTCTGTGTTAACCAACCACTAACCATGCTGTTCAGCAGAGACAGAGCAGTCAAACTACATGAAGGCAATTTAAAATAACCCAGTGGACGAAATTTGATAGGCAACCCCCACTCCCAATATCCAAAGGAAGATGTTTTAAGCAAATTAATTTACTCATCTATGTGAGAGCTACAATAGTTCGGTGGTTTTCCTTTTCAAGGGGTTTGTCTTTAACTGCACATTTAATATTCATATTACTATAATCAAGGAAAAAGGAACAGTTTGAAGGATAGAATATAGACAGCAAATATTAATGAAATTGATATTAATAGCTATCCACTACTTCTACCTAGAAATATTACAGGGTTGGAGGATGGTTGTTGGGGGTTCTGTTGTTGGTCAGGACTTTTTTGGCTGCAAAAAGCTTCAGTTGCCTATGGCAGGTATGGTTAAAAAATGTTGTTATTTTTAATTAGAAATTACTGCTAGGACCTTTCTGTTTTAGTAGTTTTTCAAATAATAGTGATTTTATTCAATGTTAAAATTGATTTTATCCAATCTTATATGAGATATTTAAGTTATCACATAAATATTTTCCTAGAATGGAAAGAATGAGAGAAAAAAATGCTGTGTATCATATTCTTAAGAACAAAACACAAAATCTGAGGAAGTTTTAAAACTTGTTTCAAAATCCTTCCTTCACAGATAACTTGGATAGGATATTGCTCCAATTCAGAAAGTAGTTATTTAGTTGAAAATATGAAGCACTTGTGGTTTGAAAACCAATATAATATGAAGGCATTAACGACCCATATCTGCATTAAAAAGTAAACAAACATATCATTACCCAGAGGCAATAAATTATTCTATCAGAAGCCGCATAATCTGAAAACCCAAGCTGAAAACCCATCCAACCTACAGACCTTTATAAGAACTTTAAAACCTGACACAAACTAACCAAGGCTGTAACCAAAACTCGCAGAAAACCACCTGAGTTACAGATCACTTCAAACCCAACACGGCCAAGAAAATTCCTGTGAAGGGCTGGCCGCGCTTGCGGGGTCCCTCTGCCGGCGCGGCCCCAGCAGCGGGAGCCGGGATGTCGCTGGGATTCGCTGGGATTCCCCGCGCCCATCCCGGGCGCTGCTGCTGCGGCCTGCAGGGGGCGCCCTCGGCACGGGACCTGCCCCGGCAGTGCCCACTGCTCCCTCGCCATTCCCTGCGGGACCTG
>JAWWEV010000018.1:13854148-13875213 GCA_035583235.1 Hafferia zeledoni | reverse complement strand
CCCCGGCACTGCCCGCTGCTCCCTCGCCATTCCCTGCGGGACCTGCCCCGGCACTGCCCGCTGCTCCCTCGCCATTCCCTGCGGGACCTGCCCCGGCACTGCCCGCTGCTCCCTCGCCATTCTCTGCGGGACCTGCCCCGGCACTGCCCGCTGCTCCCTCGCCATTCCCTGCGGGACCTGCCCCGCCGCTCCATCGCCATTCCCTGCGGGACCTGCTCCTCCTCTCTCCATCGCCATTCCCTGCGGGACCGCCCGCCGCTCCATCGCCATTCATTGCGGGACCGCACCGCTCCCCCCTCCCGCACTCCAGCCCGCTGCCTGCCAACAACTGCCTTGCAAAACAAGCTCTGAGCTATCGAAAGCCCAACGGGTTGTTGTCCACCGAAGGAAAAAGCACTAACAACTAATCCGAGCTACCCGTGCAAACGGAATGAAACCCCGTTACTAAATCTCCGAGACTGAACAACTTGCTTTCTTTGCAAGTCCTGATGTCACGTGAAACTCCGTGGCACTAACATAGGAGGTAATTTAACTCGACTTTTTTTGCTTCACTGTGTAAAGAGACGTGTACATCTGAAATTTCATTTAAAGATCATGCAATGCCTTCATTTCAGTACCATTCATTTCCTTTGGAAATGCACTCGTTTGGTGTTTGTATTGCCCATTTCTGATGAATGGGCAAGTCCTGGGCAGAGCCACCTGCCCCAGTTTGGGCTGAGCAAGCAGCCAAAGGGAAAACACACATCCAAGTCCAGCAACATAACGTTCCTCACTGCCTTCCTAGCTGAACTCAGATACTATAAAAGCCTTCCCACCAAAGCCACAAGTATTATCAGGCAAAAGGTATTAAGAAATAGTCTTCCAAAATGCTTGTATCCTTATCTATTGTTATAAAACCCCACACCAATTTGTGGTAATGCACACATTCATCTTTGAGGTAAAGCAGAAGTTGCAGAAACCCCATGTAACTTCTGCCTAAATTACACAAGCTGCAATTCAGTTTCATGGTTTGGGGTTTTTTAGTTAAGATTTTTAACTCTGCGCAAATTTAAGTTTTATTTATGCAAATATACACTCTTAAGAGCATCTAATACGCTCATTTTGATGTGTTGTGCAAACTTCAAAAGTAAAGTATCTCCAGTAAATCCAAACACAGAGAAATAATTTGACATCATTATATATCCCTCATATATGCCTGTATATGCAGGATTTTCACTGAGAGGGTCTCTCAATAAAGCAACCTCACAGTAGTTCACTATAGTAGGATGACAGGACAGTTTGGAAAAATGATCTGATTGCAATTTAAAAAAAAACTATTAAGATAGGGTTACTCAAGTACCTTCACCCTAATTCAGTGAGAACTCGATCTGAGCTCTCACAGCAGGACTTTGCAATGGACTGCTTAGTTGGTTAATGACAGCTAAATGTTCTCATGGAGCAAAGAGCAGGTGGGATGATATAATCTGAGGCTGCTGTGGTTTTCAGATAGATTTCAAATAAAGGCCATGTTGGAAAAAAACTCTACAATAATCTAACCAGAAAACCAGACTTTTTTTTCTTAATAAACATAAAATCTTAAATGCTTTTACTTGGCTTGTAACAATGTAGGAGTTGGATGTTTTATATATTTGCATTTTTTTCACGCTCATAGATGAACATGGTGCTTAAAAAGCAACAAAGATCAAGCCCCTAAAAACTTTATCCGTTTCAATCAAGTGACCAAAGAATGAGCATAAAGCAGAGATGGAAGACTGAGTCATGAGGGAAAAATGGCAAGTTCTGTGTTGCATTATCCATAAGGATTTATTTACTCAGTTTTGTTATTTAAAATTGCCTTCTAACACACAGCACAGCATCAGAGGCAAGGGTCAGGCAAGTTACTGCTGTCTTGGAGAGCTTTAGATACTAAAGACAAGTGACAGTTGAACGTATCACTTGACTGCACAAGGCAATTCAGAACAGATCTGAACAGACTAAATGCTGCTTTTTACATTTGGGCACCATTTGTGGACAGTAGGAAAAAAAAATATCTCACTAGAACGTCAGTTGAACACAACATCACAGACAGTTCAACATCACCCAAAGTACCTACCCAGATGCTCCAAAGCTTTTATTGAGAGCCATAGACTTCATGCAAATATTCCAAGGATGTTGTTTTACACTGGGCAAGGTCGATACACATTAAAATTGCTAATATTGAGAATGTCTCTAAAGAAAGTCCACTCAGTGTGGAGAATGGTATATTATTTTTAATACAATCTAAGCACTGATCTCTCAAAAACTGGGTTTCATGTAATAATTCAGAAGATACTTCCCACTCCACCATTTCAAATAATATCCTTTTACTCTTTGGGAGGGGTAGGCGAAGGAGAGAGCATAGAAGGGAGTAGTAACATCTATTATTTTTCTCCTGGTGCCATTGGTATCTTTATGTGACATACCTTGCAATATCTCTAGAAGATCAGTCTTAAACAACTAGCGGGAAACTAGAAAGGGAAGTGCCTTAAGTGGGAGGTAGTTTTATGCATGCAAACCAAGTTGTCTGTATCTTTGCATCATAAATAATTATTGCAATAAATTAGCACCCATGGACCATACACATACCATAGAGGGTGATACATGAGGAACCCCTACAATCAAACTAAAAATTGTGTTAAATGTATTGAAAAATATCAAATATAATGAGTTTGACTTTAGAAAGAGATCACTGGTATCAGAAAATATTAATTTTACAATCTCATTAAGTAAGTGTGATCTAAAGTTTAATGTTAACTGATCATCTCAGGTACTATGAAAAGTCTAAAATACTCAAAATATCTATTAGAAATGGCACTACATGGAAAACAAGCAGACATTTGTGCCTGTGTCACAGCTCATCTTCTGTAACAATCTGTTTGGTAGCAAATATGATGTATTTCAGGTTATTTCTCTGATATGAGACTAATTAAATGGCAAAAAAATGATGATATTCACACTATTTTTCTGAGAACTATGACCTCCTTATAGCCACTGCTTATGGTACTAATAATAAATACTAGTTTGAAGTATTTTCTGACTACACCCATAAATAGTACGTTTCTGCTCGCCCATCCATTGTTGGATGGCAATCCCTGGGCAGTTCTGAGTGAGCCTGGTCTGTCTTGTCCCTCTGCAGAACCCCTGACACTGCTCCTCCTGACAGCCCCACCGAGCAGTTCAAACTGGTTTCAAGCCACATGATGTTCTTAGTGTCTGGCTTAGTTAAGGTAACTCCTACAATCAGAAAAATTCTCAGAAATATAACAGGCTTGAATCTCTGAAGATAATGTAACTCACTGAACTGTAACATAAGCAGTGTGTCATAATCTTGCTGTTCTCTCAAACCTGGCTTGAAAAAAACCAAGCCACTGATTTTTTAGTTTCTATCCTCCCCACAAGGCTTTAAATTTAGTAGTTGTAGTTCAACATAAATGCTTGCATGTCAACATTCAAAATGTTTTGGGCAATGAGTCACCACTTAGCAACTTACAACACAAAAATTTAAAAATGCATTTGCCTGCTACATTTAATTTTTACAGTAAAAGGACCAGTTTGGATTGAGTTGCATTCCAGAAAGTATCTAAACAATTCACCAGCACTTTCCTCTGTAACTGTTTTTACTTTAGGCCTTGATAAGGACACATGAAAAAAGATAAACCTCAAAACAAGTAATTTCAGAAAGTAGCAAGAGAAAAAGAAACAAACTGGAGGAAGGGTTTTTTTAAAATCATTATTTCTTAAAAGATTGTTATTAAATTACAGTTATCTAGGAAATTAAATTACTGCTGAGTATCCGTTGACATGGCAGCCCTGTACTAACAAACACACTGCAGAAACCAGTATTTTAGAAACTGAAAAATTAAAAAATACAGATTCATATAATAAAATTAACATCTTTCCTTTGACTTTTCATATTATAACTAAACTGCTGTGCACTATCTATTAGCTAAACCAACTTCTGCCTTTCCCACAATATATTCTGACTTTATACAAAGATATATTTAAAATAAAGACTACACTTATATAATTATCTACTCAATTTAAATTTCTTATGTGCTCGGTGAAATTTGGGTTTGTGTCATCTTCTAAACGTGTAATATCTCATATTATTTTTTTTTTGTAACATGTCATTTTACTTCAAGGCTCTATTGAGCAGTGAAAGCACTGAAACAAGAGAAACTGCCTAAAACCTGCAGCATCACAATCATTAGTTATTCACAGTAACTGCACTTAATTGCACAAGTTGGTACAACACTAATACAAATAAAATCTATCAGCATTTTATTGTCTCCACTCTTACAGAAGAATTAAATGAAAACCATTTGAAAAATACTGTTTGTTAAAACCTTGTAAGAGAAATGAGCTAAGTCGTTCATTCTCCAAAATGATCTCTTTACCTGGCTGATGCTACTAAATATTAAACATGTAGTGTAAGCTTTATTACTGCCTAGAATTACAGTAATAAATTACATGAAAATTGCACTGCTATGTGTTTTAGCTTCTCTGACATTTTAAATATATTTTTGTTAATCTAGCAGAAATCATCTGCTAGACTGTAAAGCCACCCTACATAACATGCAACTGTTAAAATGTAAATTGCCAAACTATTTTTAGCTGCTGCTGAAGGGAAAAAAAAAAAAAAAAAAGGAGGGGGGGAAAGAAGAATATTCCTGGCCTCGGGAATAATGATTTGAGGCATTGTGTTCATTTTGTTTATCAAGCAGCTATTCAGCCTCTAGTGGGGCCCAAGTGCTTATGCAAGCAAAAGCTTTTAAGAGTGCCTGCAGCTGCAGTCCTGGCTCCCAGGTAGGCTGCAGGTTCAGCGCACAGCTGCCCCGGGCTGCCCGCGCTATCGCGGCTCCATCTGCAAGTGCGGCTAAAATAGGATTGCAGGTCCCGGGTTGTGTCTGTATCATCGTGAGCAGGGGGAGGGAGAAGGGAAAGAGAGGGAGGAGAGAGCAGGGGAGATGCGAGGACTAGAAGACACATCCGGACTTCAGGCTCGGTGCAAAATGGAAAGCTCAGCCCCATTTTGCTCGCACTGTATTGCCTGTGCTGTGTGTTCCATTCAGCCTATCCGGCTTTGAGTTATGACTCATCCAAGTGCACCTGCGCCCATGTGTTAAGTACTGCCAAATAAAAGCCCAACATCCATTTACACAACAAAGAGATGTATCCCGCAAGGCAGCGGAGCTTCCCCCTCCCCTCCTGTTTGTTCTGAGCAGGGGAAAAAATAATTCTCTCCTTCACTTCACTGGGGATTTTTCACTTCACGTGGATTTTTAAATGCAGATTCATTTATAAACAATTTTCTTCCTTTTAAGAATAAAGCATATTTAATACCACAAAACACCCCTATAGCATTAGATTATCACAGCCATTAATGATTTTTTCCACCAAAACCCTTCCAACCTTTTTTATCAAAGCCCTTTATTCTCGAAGGATAAATTTTCAAGCAAAGAGGGATCAACAAACTAGTTGCTTGAAAGCTTTCCTGATGCTAGGCTGAAGTTAGGAAAGGCTTAATGAAGGCTTTAAAATCCACCAGGGCTTCACAATGAACATCTGACTCGGTGATTTATGCATATTAATAACCTCAGTCCTACTGAGGCAAGCTGAGCTGTACATGTCCTCCGAATCTTAATGTCTTCAGCTCCACTGGGATTATTACAAATGTAAATTTCTAAGATTCTCAGCTATTAATCTCTGTCTGTCCTCCTGTTCAGCAACATAATGACTAATTAAACATCAAAAGACCTGTACAGGAGATCTTCTTTGACAGCTCCTGGCCCAGCTCTCTTCCCAAGAGAGGAATTCAAATGACAGGGACAAGTGGGTAGGAGCATATGAGCGAGCTACAAATCACTGCTCTGAAATCTAAAAATTCCACATCAAATGTGTATTTAGTCCTGCAGAACCACTCCCAATTACCCAGCCTGGCTGTTCCTGTCCAGCAGCCACAGCCTTCCTAGTGCTAAAGTTAAGGCATTTGTATGTATGGCAGGTAAACAGACAGCAATTTGAGCCCATTTTTTACTATAAGTAAAAGATGTAGTACTTACAGAAGAAGGCAAACCAGGGGGCACCTTTCTTACTTTCTTTGTCTGTAGAGGATCTGTACACAGAAAAATAATGTTTCATCAAGTATCTACAATACAGGTGAAAAAGAATAAATAGCTACACTGTAGTTTTTTCTTTCCGTGCTGAATTTCTTATTTTCCAATTTCATACATTTTTTATTCTCTGACAATGAGATTTGTCTTTCACATCAATACAAATGCACTACAACATGCCAATGTTCTTCTCTAAAATAAAGCTTTGCTGAGTAGCTACTTTCAATTCTTTCCATAAGGGAAGCAGTTATTCCTAAGAACAGGAACACTGAGGGGTACACTGATCACCTTGCTAAGAAACAAAGTAAGGTTTTGGGATACACAAGGAGGAAAATGAGACTGATTAGCAAGAGAAATGCTTTCTTTTCTGCACTTCATAGTAAAGACAGAACTATCAAAATGGAATTTTACATATTAAAGTGTCATTTAAACTCTAAAAATACTAACATGATGTAAATTTTATAGCTTTTAGACTGTACCAATGTTGTAAATAAAAAGTAAATCTAATTACCTAATTACTTTCCTTAAGTAATAAAGGCAATATAACTCAAATTTCCATGGCATAGTAAGGTTGGAAGCATGGTTTCTGCTTCTTCTTCCAATAGCCATGGTAACATCACAGAAGTACCACTGTGATGACCCTTCCCCTCCAGGGTGGATCCTCACACCCAGCAATTTCACTACCTAAATCAAGAGCCTGAACCAGTTTAATCACCTGCAAATAAAATTAATCTGAAAACTAGGCATGCAAATTACAAGTTAACTGATGTTTTGAAGATGAGTATCTGGCAATATTACCAGTTCTACAGTTAACCAATTGAGTTCAATTAAAATACAAAATACCTATTTTTCCATTTTCATCCAGAACATTTGTGATTATATGGCAAGATAAAGGTGAGATAAGGTGAAATATCTGTTGGATATCTCTGATCACTCCCCATAGGGCATGCTCAAAAAGAAAAGAGAAGGACTTCTGGAAGAGATATTTACATTGAATTGAGAATGTCACTGGTTGGTTTCAATGCAATTTAGTATGAAATTTAATGAGGGCTTGTTACAATCATGTCAGACTACTCCTTCTCGGGGATAAATGGCCATAATTTGATTTTGTTTTAAATTCTCAGGCAGCAGGTTTGTAAAACTTAACTAGTCCAGTAAAAATTTCAGACATACTTTCTGAAGCCATTGGGGAAAAAAAGACTTGAGATAAAAACGTTCTTCCTCCTCCTGACATTCCTGGAAAAACACTTCCATAAATTTGTAACCACCACCTGCCATATCCCAGGTTACAATCCTCAGATTCAACCAGGACAGAGAGAGGAGTATCACACTGTTACCAGTCTGAACTGAGCTTCTCTTTTGAAGAAAAAACTCAATAGCACTGCTCTGAAAACACCACACTTGCTTTCATCTAGTTCACTTCAACAATATCTGGAACTTACGATTTGCACAAAAAACTGAGTCCTATTCAAGTCTACAACAAATCAGACAGTTCAGGGCTGCCTTCACACCATGACCTTTCTGCACATGTCATGAGCACTCCCTGCCCAGCACCCAAAGTTGTGCTCTAAAACCACAGCAGGTCACTGTTGTAAGTAGTTTCTCACTAAAACAGATTCAAAATGGGCTAAAACATCATCATGTTAAACCCTGACTCTTTTCAAGTTCAAACAGCCTTTCAAGCAATAAACAATTTCACTGAGCTTTCCTAAGACTGTTCCTCTTCTGAAAGAGATGTGAAGAACTGCTGGTGTTTGCTCTCGTATTCTGAGCAACAAGAATCCTCACAACAGTATCCATAGACAGACAACCCCAAGTTAAACAGTGGTTGACTTGGCAGAAGGTAAAAAGTTACACAAAAATGGTACTTTAGGTCACATATACACACATATAGCAGGAGAGAGGAAATGGCCTCAAGTTGCACCAAGGATGGTTGAGATTTGATGTGAGGAGATTTTTCCTCACTGGAAGGGCTGTCAGGCACAGGAACAGGCTGCCCAGGAAGTGGTGGAGTCCCCATCCCTGCAGGGATTTAGAAGCTGTGTCGCTGTGGCCCCTGGGGACATGGCTTGGTGTGGGCTGGGCAAATGTTGGACTCAATGGCCTTAGAGGTCTTTTCCAGCCCCAATGATTCAATGATTCCGTGATACACAGGATTATGTTCCAAAGGCACGTTCACAACTATTTTAGTGCCCAAAAAGTTTGCAATTCTATTAAAGTCACTTTAAGAAGCAATTTGCATTTGATGCAAATCTTATTTTGGTTAAAGTACAGTTTGGGTGACATGGTTCCAATAAACGAGATTTTTATGATGGAATGGAAGTGCTACACAGAATGAGGAGCATTAAAATCTCAAACATATAACTAGAGAAATCCTAATGATTTAGATACTAACACTGAAATGTATGGCAACTAGAATATAAGGTTATATAACTAGATATATAACCACATAACCAGAATATATAGTAATCAAGAGTGAAGGGTTAGTCTCTCTGTTTATACAAAAAACAATTTTTAAATTTGCACACCCAATTATTAGCCATAGTCTCACAGCAGAAACTACAGAACATCTGGTTCATTCTTGATTCTCTGATTCAACAGAGAATTAGAGAGCTATAAAATATTACCCCTGTCTATGACCAAGTATGAAAATTTCATTCAACTCTAAGTATCCCCAGAAAAAAACCATTAATAATGTCCTAGGATTATAACAATTTTTAAGCAAGTTCCTGCCCTGCATATTTGGGAAGGTAGATTGATTTTAGGATAAGCTACTAGTCTCCAATTGCTAAAATCTTTACAGGCACGTTGAAGCAGTTACAATGAACTGTATATTGCCCTGAACAAAGTTACTTTTAGCATATAAAAGGATAATTGTTTCCCCTTTGTGTCCTTCCCCTACTAAATGATGGTAATGACCTCAAGGTCAGGCATTTCCAGGAGTTAATGATGGCACGGGTTAAGGGCACTCAGCTGGTCATCAGCTCCTATCCATCTGTCATTATTGCTTTTGCAATTAAGGGTTTTATTAGAGTTTCTTGTTTGGTTTGTAAGCCATACTGACCAGTGTCAAATCCAAGCTAATGTCTCAAAAAATCCATTCATAATTCCAGTTTTTCTCTCATATAGCACTTTGGTGTAATTCCAATTGCTCCACACAGAGCAATCTCCACGATGTAAAATGAACTGTCAAAGAAAATAATAAAGCCTGCACAGAAACATCATGAACAAAAGTTTCTAAATTGCCTGTGCTCCTTACCAAGAGCTGGTGAGTCATGCAGTGGCCTCCGGCGCTGGTTTGTGCCAGAGAAGGGGTAATAGGCTGTTCCAGGTTTCCCAGAGGATGACAACTGACCTGGACTTCCAAGCCCCAGATCGGATCGAAGCAGACTGGACTACAAAAATAGAGAGAAAAGTAAAATTAAGGCTTATAACAACTCGGCTGTTAATTTATCAGGCTAACAAATTATTAACCACATATACTCTTGGCATTTATAGGAATTTACTTGGCTTTCAGTGAAGGTCTTAGAGTTAAAAAAAATGTTGCCTTTTTAAAATTAGTGTTCAGAGTATAGTTCAGAAAGGCAGAGCAAGTTTGGCTGTGAGCCTCCAAAAAACCACAGCCATTTCAGTTGAAAACATCTGAAAGACTCTATTCATATTTAAATTTTAAACAAAAATCATAATACTTTGTTTCGTTTGCGATGTAACACCTCTTCTATTACACAATATAAACATAATTGATAAAAACTGCTAAGAGTTTATAGTGTGACATTAGGTTTTAGCACATACTTAGAAATCCAGACTTATATTACATTCATAAAAACATGGAATAAAACTGGCCCCAAAATATCAAATGCAGATAAAAGAGATAACAGAGTAGATTAATGAACAGAACATGAAAAATTATGATGTTTTAAAAACTTGAAACTAACAATGTAGTTGAACCCTGCCCTTTTTGTTCCCTTTTCATGCAGTAAATACAAAAACATTCTAAACACTTAACAAATACATTCTATATTGCTTGACCTCACGCTATTTGGATTTCCTCTGTGAAACTGAAATAAATGTTGGTGATTTAGGAGAACACAGTTTTTCCACAGTTTATGCTGTGCTTAGTCTTGTGTAAGTCTGCAAATCCTGACTTGGAGTGAAACCCATGGAGCTGTTCGTACAAGAAACAGTTGTACCAGGTGGCCAAATGCGTTCACCGCACCTGACCCCTGGCTGTTGCATCCTTTCCTTGGGGAGCTGCACCCACTCTGCACTGCACCAACCTACAGACCCTCTGATTTCAATGTCTGCCACATGAGACAGTGCCCTGAGGTCACCATGGGTCCAGCAGCCTTCAGGAGCCAAGTGCTTTGATTCCTCCACACGTGGCCCTTGCTCAGAGCAGTGTCCCCCCAGGACGGGACACGGCCCGGCTGTCGGGGCAGGACAAAGGGGTGCTTTGCCGACACTCACAACTTCCCCTTGCCAGGCGATGCCAAGACAGAAACTGCTGACTGCAGCAACTTTCATACCCAAACCACCTAGTTCAAGTTTCTCCTCCTGCCCCTCTGCTCCAGAGCCAACACTCCTCCTCCTCTTGAACCGCTCCCAGGGACAAGCCCACACACCCGCGGGTTCCCCAGGCCCTCTTTGGGCTGGGTTATGGAGGAACCACTCCAGAGCTACAGCAGCCCGTGGAGCAGGGGCAGAGCCCATTGCTCCTGACTCTCCTCACCTTTCCTTCTGAGGCCCCAATACCCTAAATTCATAAATATATATTTTTTGGATTACATTTATATAATTCAAACTGGTTCTTTTGGTGTGATGACTTGTGAAAGGTGAGACTGAGACAGCTCTCAGCAAGGCACTAAATCCTTTCTACCTTGCAGTGCAGTGGGATTAGCAGAAAAATCCAGAGTTCATACAGAGTTACAGAATATATATATAAAATAAGCATTTTTCCAGGTAAATGGTTTTGCATCATATAACTACTGAAATTTCTTTTACTTGTTTGATGACTAATTTGAGCATGAAAAATCTTATATTCTAATTGAATACAGTGGGACGTGAGTCACCCCACTTACAAACTAAAGGAGGGCCCAAAAGGGTTAACTATTTCATACAAAAGTTTGAAGATCAAAGTTAATTATTAAAAACATTAACACAAAGAAATAGCTTCTGCTCAGCTCAATTTCTTCATTGTTATTCTTACAATTAAATAGGTTTAAATCAGAATTGTTAATCTAAAACTCATTCTGAAATGAGATACTGTGATAGGGAGTGACAAAAGTATACAGCAAATACATGCAGGGGGAAATCTGCTTGCAGTCAGTTTTAAGATTTGCTAATTTGCCTTCGTCAAATGGTTAAGATTTTATTGTTTTGCAGAAAACATTATGAACATCAGAATATCTGGTTTACTCAGTATAAATAAATTTAGCAAAGATATTATTCTAAACATTTATTGCACTTCTGGTGGTGAACACTGTGCAGGAAACCCAGGTGATGTTTTGTGAAAAGCAGCTCCCCCAAAGCAACAGTGTCCGAAACAAGTGGAACCACTCGGCCCAAGACCTGCCCCTCCTGACCAAGAACCCCCAGGACTGAAGGAAGAGTTCTTTACAAAGCTGTGGGTCAGGGGGGAAGGACTCTGATAGTTACCACAGCTGGTGCCAGGTGCCAGTCACACCGCCCAGAGCTGCTGGGGCTGGCAGGGACCTCAGAAGGGAAGATATTGCAGCCCTGCTCGCCCAGAGCTGCTGTCAAACACCAACAGGGACCATGTCCCCACTCACACAAAGGACAACCCTCCCTGCACCTTCTCCTGATCACTGCAGTGATTCTGGAAACACAACAGGATCCATACAAACGACTCCAAAAAAGGGGTGCAAGGGTTCTTTCCTCTGCTCCCCTACTCATGAGGAGAGGGGAGAGAGATTACAGAAAAAAAAAAAAAGGCAAAAAAACCCAACAAACCAACCAGTAGAAACTCTCAAATTCATTTCTACAAAGTCATTCCAAAAGGCAAGGGTCTATATCTTTCCTGGACTGAACCTCCAACCTCTACTTCATGACATTTGCCACTCTTGCTCTTGTCCAAAGCATTCCAGTTCTTGACATTTTCACTGGGCCCTGAATTTCAAAGCAGCCTGGCTACTACAACAACATAAAGTTAGTGTATCATTAATTTAGGACATATCCAGTAAATCTCAAACTGTGCAACACACTCTAAAGAATTTTTTATTTAAAAAAAAAAACTAAAAAAACACAAACAACACAAAATTACGTTCTTCTACCATTACTACAATCAAATGAAGCATCTGTTTAAAATTTTTTAATTGTTCTTCAGTCTTCCAAAACAAAATAAGAATAGATGTCATTAGTTCAGCTCATTGATTTTTCTGCCTGTTTGAACCAATTCAGAAGCAATATTGATTAGGACTGATCCTTTCCTAAGGGCATCTGATAAAGAAAGGAATACAAAAATACCACTGAGGATAGCAAAAAGCTTTGTATTACCAGCACCAGGCTCTCCTGCCCGAGGTCCCTGCACAGAGGCAGATCACTTACATATGTAGTGAGCAGCACTCCCCACCCAGAACCCTCAGCTCCCTCTGAACCTCATCTGCCAACACGGATCCAATTACTAACGAATAATCAATGGCTGGTTATTCTCCTGAACGCTGCCCTTGTCTGTGTCACCATTGTAAACAAACAGGCACCACCCTTAATCATTTGCCTCTTTGGATTTTATGATGCACATTTCCAGTTCCAAGATACACAAGTTATTTAAAGCAATTATTTTCCCTAAGGAATGAGTGTTCAATAACCAACTTGAAAAAAATTAATAAAAGAATAAAAGGCTTTTATTACAATCAACTGAGAATACAGCAAGCCTGATTCCAAAGAGAACAGAGAAAAAGAGGTAAACATGACTGCTTCACTTTTCAGATTTATTCCTTTCAGGGCAATCAAGAAACAGTTTCTACAGCCTCAGGGGAAACGGCATGGCCTGACTCAAATAGGAAAGGCTTTCACAAGGGCCACTGTCTCAACAAATGCTTTAAAGGAGTTGCTTTCCTAAAGAGCAGTCTCATAAAAATTAAATGCAGAGTCATCTATTCAAGCATTGCAAGGGTGAGACGGGGGAAAAAAGAATCATATCTACATATGAGGGGTGTATTTACACACCTTTGTCAGAGAAAACAAGTAACTTTGCATTGCAGCTGCACTTTCAGGCAGGCAGAGTCAGCTTCCATTCAAACCAACAAGCCAATCAGCCACATGCTTATACCAAAACCAACATTGCCTGAGATAAAAAAAGCTCAACACATTTTAAAATGGTTTTTAAGTGATTCTTTCAAAAAATTCAAGAGTAAAAGAAAGAAAAGAGTTTGACTAGTTCGGAAATTTTCTTTTCCCCAGCTCTAGGAATCTTCAGATACAATGTGATGCCAAAACACTGCTCTGCCTTCAGTGAACTTCTAGGATACCAGCCAGCAGAATTCTAATATGTTGGTAAACACTCCTTTGATTTTCTTACTTTGATATAAAAAAAAAAAAAAAGCGGACAAGTGAAGGCCTACAGATGTCCTTATGCAATATTCCTTGCAGCTCTCCAGCATTGAGGCTACAGGCAGACAGGAAAGCCAAGCGAGCCTGCAAAATACACTAAGTTTTAACAAACACACTCCCTACACTGCACATATAAAGCTTTACCTTTTCAAAAATGTATTTGCCACAGGCACTTAGCCTTGTGCTTCTTGGTCTAAATCTTGTTCACGTTCTTTTTTTTAAATACAAACATTGGCAAACACTTTAAGAACTCAAATTTTCCTAGTGCAGCCGTAGCCAAACTATGCAATAGTTTCATCCAAATACAACTGTGTGCCTTTACATTATTCATTATTTTCTATCAAAAGAATAATATGGTTGAGAATAAAAGCATTAGCCCATTATATGCAACTGATTATGACAGGCCCATTATGCTGGCATAATAAGGCAGGCTGCTTTGGCAGTGAAATGAGAGCTGCAACCCACCAACTGCAAACTTAGATCTTGAAAACCTCCCCAACAGACAACTAGATCCAGCTAGATTTTAATTTTCCTGGGTTTTTTTCGTTAGCTTCCTTTTCATAAAGTCTATGCTTTGAGTCCTAGTAGTCAGGCTGCCCCTACTTAAAGCACAAAAACTGTTCAAAGGTAAAAGAAAAAGTATCTGAGGGTTAAAAATTAGGAGCCTGGATGGTCTACTTTTACAAAAAAAAGCAATGCAACACCACTCATCTCAATCAAGTCCCTCCATTATCCCACCACAGCCACTGACAAACTCACTTGGCATTTCCCTGTTTCTCAGAATTACACAGAGCAGATGGCAAGTGCATTCCTTGCCTTACTGTAAACTTGAAATGTTGCCCTGGGTAGAGCACAAGTTTCATGTACATGTCCTTTCACTCTGTGAGCGATTTGGATGACTTAGAGCACGTATATAATGTGTCTCAATATTGCACATGTCTTGCCTTATAGGACAATTTGCATAAGACAATTTAAAAGAACATACCAGAACTGAAAAGTCAAACTCTGCTGTACTTGCAAAATCCCACCGCGAAGTTGGATAATTTGGTACAGTGTTTCCAAAGGAAAATCTCACACAAAATTAAAACACTAACAAGTAATTGCTCTGTGAGATCCTAGCACAGCACAGAGGTTTGGGCTGCAAAATACCATCCACTCGAGTTCCACGTCATGCAGTTTAAGCCAAAAATAAAACTAAGATATAAAGAGTTGAATTTCACTTTGCTCAAGTCTCCAATCTTTGGAAACTGTAATGAATATGCTCTCCAAAATAGGAGCTGAATTTGGAAAAAACACTGACATATGATGTAAATTCATTTTAAATTTAAATTTCAGAGATATGTTTGCAATTATCAGCATGTTGTTAAAGAATCTCATCCTGAGAATATCATCAAATAGTAATGTGAAATACAGTGTTACCATTTTGAGAACAAAGGGACTCTGAATGAGTAATCAATAGCAACTGGCAGAAAATGAGGCATTAATTATGATCCTCTCTAGTGTTTTGTCTCAAACAAGGTTTCATTAAATATATTGTGCTAACCTGTACATCTTCAAGCCATTACCAATAGATTTGATCAAATACATTTTTGGTCTGTTTCAGGAGGAGGAAAATACCAGAATTAGAAAACCAAAACAACATCCTAAGTATTATATGATAACTTGAGCTTTTTTCCTTGATCAATTTAAAGGAAATCAGGGGTTGCTAATACAACATCTCAGGAGAGGATCATATAACAACATGTTGATAATTGCAAACATATTCCTCACTTTAAAAAAATACTTAGATCTTATAATCTCAACGTAGTCTCTCAAAAATTTAATTATCATCTCCTATACCTAAAGTATCATGCAGGTTTGAGAAGATAATGACAGTCATCCATCAACTGCATCCTGCCAGTGTAATCAGGCTAATCTAGCTCACTGGATTAAAAAACAGCTACCTAGGGCACTAAATACTGAAGTGATGCAACATCATAAACAAAATAACATTTAGTTTTACTGTCTTTCCAATTACTGTTAACACTGATGAATATCAAGTTATCAATATATTCTCTTTTTACACCAAAGTTTTTCCAGATCACCACGAGCTGCTTATTCATGTGTGTACCTAAGGAGAATCTGCAATTATGGCAAATTCTGTTTATATGCAAATATACTGGGAACGAGCACAGGGGCAGAGAGAGAAGAAAGAAGTTTATCCAGAATTACATATATCGGGTTTTTAAAGCAGTGAGAAGAGTAAAGATTAAATTCAAAGGGAAGGAAACATTTTGTATTCTCTGCATCTAAATGGCTTTAAAGCACCTGATTAATACATGTATTTTGAAGAGTCCCTTCCTTCTCTTTTGCAATATTGGCTTCCCTGCACTGATACTGCGTCTTGGCAGGACTACAAATTCTGTGTTACGCTTCTAAAGCAGCACCCTGCTGGTGTTGGTGCCCAGTCCCGGAGGTTATGCTGGCTCAGCTTGTCTCTGTTCATCCCCCCGGGCAAGGTATTTTCGGTTGCTGACTGAAACCTCGGAAGGCATTACTAAGCATTGCGATTACAGGTCAGGCACCTCCCTTTGCCTTTGAATCTTTTCGCTACATTATGAAAACAGTAATTTGAACAGCTTCCTTACTGTGATGATACAAAAGCAGGGCTTCAGAGATCTCCAAAATGTAGAAGAGAAGCTGCTGAGAGATTATTAATCTACTTTTAATTTTTTTTGGTAGCAGCGTTGCTGGTTTTCTCTACAATTACAAGATATGAACATGAGGAGTCCACATTATAACAAAAGATTTTACACTGAATCTTATTTACAGAAGCCAGATTATAAAGGATATTACAAAACTCAAACTATCCTTGCATCTGTTTCTCCCCTCTGCATCTTCAGCAAAATGATTTAAAAATATTCCAGACCATTGGTAGAACGTTTCATGTATATAGTATTGGAAGCTGCACATCTCTCCCACACAACCAAGAGAAAAATCTCTCTCACTCTTAAGCACAGTCAGAAAATGTGTAACATGATGAGGGTTCATTAATACAGCAACCAGATAATTGTTAGGCCTTAGCATGGAGGGCCCATATGTTTTCACATATGATCAAGAGAGAGCTCAGTGCTAAGAAATGGATGGACGTGCCCAGGAAGTATCTCAGGCTACAATCCTGTCTCTCTAATAAATGTGATCCTTCTCTGCCTGTTCTTTAGACACCTGGGCCATGGGGAGCACCACCACCTCAAAAAGCACTCCACACCACCACTGAAATAAATGCCAGTTGGATGGTTCAGTTCCACGAAAGAGGAATCAAAGCTGGTCTTGTGCTTCTTCCCATCCCTACCTGTCTGCCCAAGCTTTAGCCTCTCCCAGCCCATCCCAGGAGGGAAATGCTCCCGAGCAGGTTGCCTGTACCACTCATCTCCCCTTTCCCAGGTCAGCTCAGGGCCTGTATTCTTTTTGAGAGCTGTTCTCTGTGCAGATGCAAAGTTTAGGAAGGGACTTCGTCTCCTATGAACTAAGAAAGGAAGGTTAAACGGGGGCTTAACACACCAAGTAGTTACAGACAAAAGGAATAAACACTTCAAGAAAATCCAAAGGGTGATCCAGCTCGTTCAGACAGGCATGGCTGGGAGCACAGACCTGAGCTAACACTTTCCCCATCCTCCACTAATATCACAAATTTGTAACTGAGGAGCACCCAGCTCTGAGGCAGTCAGATTAGCTGGACACAAACAGTAATTCAGCAAAGAAATGATATCTGCACTCCATGCTGTAACATGGTTTTTACATCCTAAAGCAGCAAGGAGCAAGATATCAAATATATTGATTTACAGGATATTCATAATCTTAAACACAACTGAACACAAACCAAGAACTAAAGGTGGCAAAAAAAATTGCCAAACCTAAATAGCGTGAGAAAGAAGGGCAAAGACAAGAAACAGTTTGCCTGGGAAGACATTCAAAATGACTCCTTGCAGAACTGCTCCCCTTTTATAAATAGCATCCCTCCTCCAACTAGAACAAATTCCTAACACCTGCTACCCGCTTCATTCCGGGGGGAATGTCTTCCCTGATTAACTTCAGGTGGTCACCTCCAGCTCTGGGAAAAGAAATCTAGCCTGTGCACAGAACATTTTTACTTTCTAAAAAGGTTCTGCAGGCTCCTTATCTGCTGGGAGACAGGAGGTATTTTCCCAATAGCACAATAAGTAATTCACTTCTAATAAATCATGTTCAAGAGAAAGTTAATATTGCTTGATTCTACTTGAGAAGTAAAATGAAGCAAAATAAACTAAAGTTCTGGCATTCCATCTGCCCTTAAACTATATATCCCTCTCCCCATCCCAGTCTTTTAAGATGGTATCAGCTGGCAGACTCCAGAGTCCCTGCTTGAGTTAACATTGTGTCAGCCTTTCCTTCGGCAGCTGCACTTCTTAGAGATTGACAGCTCAGCTGTAAAAATCTGCTTTGGGGAGACACCTGATATCAAAAGTGCCAGAGAAGAGGAGATTAAGAAGAGAAAATTTACAAAATAAAATCAGTTTGTCAGCTTTAAAGTTATAGTGGTATTAAAAACCCCACACATGTAAAAGCCTTAACATTTTTATACTTCCATAACTCAGTATTACTCAGATTTAATAGACTTTATGTTCTCTAAGCTGTTTCTAAAACTATGTAAGGAAGGAAGAAAAGCAACTGGTGCCATTGCTTGTCATCTTTCTAAGGCCCCACAGCCTAGAAAGGTCCAGAATATCATGTAATTTTCTGCCTCATTGGAAAGATCATCTAAAGCATCTTCAAACATACACCTGCAGTGAGGAGGAAGAGCTTTCTTGCTGCTGTTTAATAGACTCTGTTAAATAGAAACCTTAGCAAACATCCTTGGAGCAACTCAGACAATGCAGCTATTTGGGGGCTACACCTGCAGACTGAGAAAGATTTATTTGGATTTCTGAAGAGCAGCCACGTTTTAACATACAATGTGCTACAAATACCTTTTTCTACTCTGACTCTTACATTGTAAGTAACAGCTGTCAGATACCACTAAAACACTGCTCTGCCCCACTATTCACAATCACTCAGTTCTTTCACTCTTGTGACTTCCAAGTTTTTTGTTCTTACAAAACTCCTATTTCTGATTGCATTTTTCATACTGTTCTTTACTTTGCCATTTTTGATGGTAAATCTCATTTCTGCTTCCCTCATACATCTTTGTCCACTCTTACCTCCCAACAGCCACATGCTAGTCTGGATGCTTATTCTTCCAGCTGTTACCTGATGCTTGACTAAGAAAATGGAAATCAGTTAATCTTCTCCATTACACTCTATAAGCATCTTACAATTACAGAGTTTATTAACATACTAAAAATACTTTTAGGTTGGTGCTATTTAGTTCTCTCAATGTTTCTCTGTGCATTAAGCTGGATACTTGTTTTCCCTTTTGCTTGACTAATCCTCACCACCCCACCAGTGACACAAAACAAGTTGCCATTTTTGTCTGTGCACAATATGAGGGAGTTTTATGTTCTCCCCAGACAGCTCAGATTTCTGGAGCTGCACTCTTATTACACTTCCTCAGCCTGGGAGAGGATGTGCTCTGAGATAACACTTGCCCTAACATTGCAGGGTTGTTCTTTAGATTTGAATTCTGCTCCAACTGCTTTAAAGTCTCTTTAAATTTTAAAGAGGCAAATTACTGACTAGGCAAAGGCAAAGTAACATACACTTGCAAACATTTCTTTTGCTGAAGTGATCAGCTGTTAAATTGCCCAAGAAATTGGTGCTAAAGGCATTTTTTGGGTTTATTTCTAAAGTTCTTACAGTGTTTGTTAGGAAACAACTTGAATTCTTTTTCAAAAAAAAAATTCCCAAAACTTTTTAGTCTGTGAAGGATGTAACAGCTAATAAATACATGTTTTCATGCTACAGTTTTATTCTTTAATACTAAATTTGCACTCAACAAAATGCAAACTTTTAAATTTCCACATTAAATTGAGAGGGAGAAATTGAGAAATCTTGAAAAGCTGCCTGAAATTATGTCTTAATATGTTTACTTGAAGTATATTCCCATAAGGAGCACTAAGTGTGGTGCTAATGTGCATAAAATCTTACTGTCATACTGCAAAATTCAGGCTAATTTAATAATGCCTGATGTGCATTACATCATGTTGCAGTGATGCAATAATGTGCTGCTAAATGAGTCACCTCACATTAACTTCATGGCAACAGCAGAGCTGATGGCTATTGAAGGGAAAATGGTGCAGGATTATTACTGGAAATATGGATGGACCATCTTTCTACTGGATTTTTTGATTTAAAAAAAAAGATTCTCTAGCAGCTTTATTTATTCCCAATATAGACAAAACATATACAATAATAGCAGCAGAAATAAGTTAAAACTCCATCTGCCACCAAATAAAATCTGTGTAGTGCACAGTGTCATATATTCTTCATATGCTCTGTGTAGTACTATGTATTTCATGCAATATGTATATATATCATGTACTATGGAGTATGTACAATTATATATATAATACTGTATAAAATGTACAGTCTAAGTGAAATGTATTTACTAAAATCAACCCATAGCTCCCTCCAGCATTCATGTATACTACAGATTTATCATCAAAGTTTTTTCTGCATGGATTTTATAACTTTTGAAGTGTCTTGTCATCATGTAGAACATAAAGATTAGCAAGTTAGAAAACTGTCTCTTTATAGAAAGTCTACACTTGAAACCAAAAGTGGTAAATGCCTCAATTTCTTGCCTATACCCATTATATTGAGCAGTTAATTCTGTCTGCTTTCTGATACCTGGGATAGTTTGCAGCCTTGAAATTATTACGAGGGGAGGGGAGGGTAAATGCGTTATCTCCACATGTCAAAAAAATCCATAATGTCTCTTTTTCAAGCACGATTGTTTAGAATGAAAATAGAATGTTAAGGGGATAGTCACCAACAATTTAGTGCCTGAGCCTGGTGATGCCAGCGGGGAGAGCCTGTGCCAGGCACGTGAGCACAGGCACTGTGAGGCTCAGGGAGCATCTTCCCCCCCACCAATTATCCAGGGCACTCACGGGCTCCGGGGGGATAAACTTCGCCTCTGTGAAGACCCACAGAAACAATTAGAAGAATTAGTGTAACAGCTACATGTGCACTGCACATTTATCTCAATTTCACATTTATTTCAAATTTCAAAGGGTGCAGATTCCTGGCTTTCTTCGAGCTCAGACCTGTCAAGGCCACGTGCAGGGACAGCTGGGTACTCTGTGGTGGCACTGGAAATGGGGGTTGTGCACCCAGTGCCTGAGTCTCATCTTGTTTCCTTTACATAAGCAACAGTTTTCAGTCCTAAAATCACACAAATGTGAAAAA
>JAWWEV010000018.1:13821454-13854048 GCA_035583235.1 Hafferia zeledoni | reverse complement strand
CCCAGTGCCTGAGTCTCATCTTGTTTCCTTTACATAAGCAACAGTTTTCAGTCCTAAAATCACACAAATGTGAAAAAGCTTTCTGAAAGCTTCATCTTTACCTGATTTAGGATTTGTGAAAAGATGCCCTTCCAAAATCTGAAATTGCAAGGCCAACAGCAATTGCAGAATCCTCCACAAAAATCACAAACCACCACCCTCCCTCCAACTCAAAGACACAAATAGAGACTTTGTGTCAAGTCATGTAGCATTGCATTGCATTCTGACAGCAAAGCAGAGTTTTTATATTTCACCTAAAAGCTGTCAATTCTTTGTCCAGGTAAAAGTTTTTGATATTCATCTAAACCAGTTCTGCATAAGCCTCTATTTGTCATCTGACCCATCCACTTAGAGTCTATATACTCTTAGATGATTCTTTTTGGCTTACTTAAAAAACCTGATGGGAAGAAAAACTGAAAATCTGCTCTTCCTGTTAGTAAAATATTCATAAATTAGCCATATTTACATTCTTGTGACTAAATGTTATAGCTGAATCACATTTCATTACCTAAGTTGCTCAGATTCTTAAGCTACACTGAAAATCAATCACACTTCAACTCCTACAGCCGAAATATAAATATACCTGTAGGTAGTCAACAGTCCCTACAAATCACTGCTTAGATTATTTTCAGTAAAAGGTGAGAAGTGATACTAAGAGTCTTAAACACTGCAGTTTACAGTGGTCTTGAACATTTTCATTCCACCCCTCTGTAAACTAAGCAGGAAGTAAGAACTCCTCACACATCCATCCCAGGTTATTAAGACTATTTGCAGCAGTGACATACAGAAAGAACTTTGGTAGGAGAAGGGCAGGTTAAAGAGTATTTGAAGAAGTTGGGTATTTTCAATTCATTCGTGCCCAACAGGATACTCAGAAGACTCACTGGCTGTTGCCGTTTCTGCCATTTCAGAAACCTTTGCCACTGTCTTTGAAAAACTCACGGTCTGGAGACAGTGCAGAGACTGAGAAAGAATGGGGCTGGTTGGTTTAAGAGAGGAAGAAAAGCAGTGGCTTGTAATTTCCCTTTTTTTAAAGAATACTGGAAGAAATAGACTGCAAATGTCAGAAGATAATGAAAAAGTGATACAGACTGATCTGGAATAAACTATGTAAAACCAATCTCATTTCCTTCTCAGATTGCATAAGAGATGCTTTAATAAGGCTTTTACTGCTTTCACATTTCACAGGTGAACTAAGGAACCAAGGACAACTAAAACTAGTGCTGAATTCAGAGTGCAACTGATTAAAAAAACAGCAGAGTTCATGATCAGCAGTGGGTGAACGTATTAACTGAGGCTTTGCAGGCGTCTGTTTAGGGCATCATTCCACCCCTTCATTAGTGACTTGGATGAAAAATGAAGATTACATTTACTAAATTCACAAAACAAATAACCCATAAGGATCTCCAAATGCAGTGCAAGCCTGGAATTCAAAATTGCACTCACAAATTTGGAGACATGAGAAGCAATGTGATAAAAAAGTAAATACATCTTTGTACATAGAATCTGTAACTGAAAAATACAGAGTGAGGAATGACAAGCCATCAGCATTACCATGAAAGGGTATTGGGAAATTTTAGATTCAAACAGGTATCAGAGACTATGGATACTTGTTAGGAACAAAGACAAATACCACATAGCAAAAAAAATTCACAGTATTGTCAGAAAGATCCAGGAAATTTCTTTTTGCCACAGTGGTCAGGCCTTTGATGAGGA
Source organism: Hafferia zeledoni (assembly GCA_035583235.1). Lineage (NCBI taxonomy): Eukaryota > Metazoa > Chordata > Aves > Passeriformes > Thamnophilidae > Hafferia > Hafferia zeledoni. Next base: position 13,852,293 of record JAWWEV010000018.1, on the reverse strand, counting down.
ACTTGACCCAGCTGAAAACACTGGAGGTTCCCTGGGGTTGGGAACCTCCTGCAGAGCATTCAGAGTAGTGCATGAGCTTTTCTCTAATATTTCATTCTGAGATAGACTCTGTTACATATCCACTGTTAACCTGCACTATACACATCCATGTGAAAATTAACTCCATTTATGTCCTATCTTTTCTAGGGACTCCTTATCTTAACCATCTAGTGTCTCTACAGACTTGGAAGAGAAGAGATTCTTCTCTGTGTCCACTGTCTGCAAGACAAGAGTTGGCGGCTTTAATTGCAATGATATTTAGATAAACCATCAGAGAAACTTTGCCAAAGTGATTCTGTTTAAGTAAAGGAAAACCAAACCCAATGTGGTCCTGGAGCCTCCTCCCCTTCCAGGCACCTCCCAGAACTGGCTGTATAAGCATGGCAGGGACACTGGACTGCAGTGACCTCTCAGGATCACTTTGGACCTTCTCTATGGCAGCTTTCAAACTGTAGCTACAATGAGAACTGCATTTCAAGCACTACCATGCATTTATGGAAAGTATAAAAAAAGCCCCAAAACACTGAGAAATCCTACCACATTTATAGTTAACAAATGATTTCAAACACTGTCAGATTTACCTGATAAGACCAAAGTACAAGCTATAACTTATCACATGAATTTAAATTTAATTTAAATTAATTGAAAGTTAACTCTATGATCATTTTTATTACCCTGAATATAAAACCAAAACATTTTTACCTACAATAACATTTCCCCTGTATATTAAAAATGTTAAGGAAAGAAAAAACTGTGGGAGAGGATATAGAAGGAAGCTTATCAAAAGGATAAACAGAACTAAAAGTGATGTTAAGAGAAACAAATAAATATAGGATTTTGGTTTTAAAATAGCCATATGCAAAAATTAATATTAAATGGCATAGATAGAAACAATTATATAGATATAAAAGGATTTTCCTCACTGAGAAACCAAACAACAGAAATTACACTCATTACCACAAAAGCAAAACAGGATTTTATCCCAAGTTAACATAAACCCATTTTCCAGTACGAAACATTAAATTCATGAAAGAGTAACATGGAAATTATTTGCTTCCAAACTGAAGTTAAGTTACTATAATTAAGCCCAGTACATACAGAGTTACTCAATAGCAATAACACTAACACAATGTTTTCCTGTCCAATCATGTAAAGAGGTATTACTGCATTTTGGGAGGACTTTCCTGAAAGCTCAGCCCTACAGCTACAAACAGGTCTTTGTTTGCCACATCTGTGTTGCAGAGGAGGAGTAAAGGCTGTGAGTGATCCTTTCTCAATAGGGGGAGCACTGCCACGTGGTGCTGCCCATTCACACTTCCCAAACTGCTGCTTAAAGGACTGAAAAGCAAGATGTCAAACTTGTGTGCTCAGGTTTATCCTCCGGAAGGAAGACATTCCTGAAAATAGCACTTCAAAGCCAATAGCCTATTCACAGTAAAATTAAAAGAGGATTTCTCTTCGAGAAAATAAATATAAATTAATTTCTCAGAACTACAAACATATTAGTTATTTAAATCTTTATCAACAGACACTGAATGTAATCAAATGCTAATTATACTTTTTAAACAAACTTCCTGCACATTCAAAACAGACTTTTAAACAATGATCAGAATATTTAGTGTGGCTCAATAGAAATAACATGGAAGAAATCATCAATCTAAAATTAAGATTTAGAGACATAAAAAGAAAGGCTTTTTAATTAAAAATCACGTCAAAGTCACAGAACAATACAGTGTTACACACTGGATGATCTAATTAAAAACTGAAAGCCTAGTAACCAGCTAGCAGTTAACTCAGTTAGCTACTGAACTATATTCAGCAATTACTGGTATATTTTGATATATTATACATAAAAATCAGAATATCACAGACTAACTGTGATGTGCAATTAGCACTGGTCTGCAGTCCTTTTTGCAGACTCAGAGACAGGAACAGATCGCTGTGAAAGGGAAGGGAACACATTTCCTGGTGACCTGTGGGGAAGGTGAGATACACACAACTAAAGCACAGCACCCAGTGTGTTCAGACCTGCAACAACTTCCCCTTTACTGCAACCCTGAGCTCCAGAGCCAGTGCCCCTTGCACACAGCACAAGTGTCTCCTCCAGGTGGATGTGTGTGAGTGCAAGGCAGTCTGCAAACTATGGAATACATTCCTTTTTATTATGTTTGGTAGCTTAAACTAAATTTTAGTTCAGCTTATTGCATTTGCTTTCAATCATCGCTATACTTACTTGACAGCCTGGCAATCCTGTATCTCTGCCATACAATGGAAATGGACCTCTGTCCGAGGTTTTTCCTATAAAAGAAAAACATTTGAAATTAGGTTATTTTAAAAATCTGCTACATATCTGCGTCAGTTGTCCTTACATATGCAATTGAGAAAATCTATTAGCATCATAGTAAATTTACCCACATTAAGTTGCATGAATGAAAGCAGGTTTATACATGTGTTTAACACACTCCAACAGCATTACAGGAAAAGATGACATACTTAAGTTCCTTGAATAACCAGTCAGATACTATAAAATATGCCTATTTAGTATGTTTAAATAAAAAGGGCAAAAGTCCTTTTTAATTTCCATTATCAATGAGCAAAGGTAAAGACACTTTCAGACATCTCTCCTTTCTACATGAAACCAGCACTGAGCTGGGATCCACTTTGGGCCATGAATACACTGAGCAGTAAGATAAAACCACAGGAAAGGTAAACTAGGCAAATTCAAAACAAGGAAACTCACACCAGCCTTAAACCATGGCTGAATCATTCAGCTCTTGACACTCACCCCTCAATCCTTAAAAATCCTTTCATCTCGTTTACAGATCAGTACAAAACTCAAGCAATACAACCAGTCAAGACAGTGGAACAGACTTTCCTGCCATACGTGCCATCTTTGCCTGTAGGCAGCACACACAGAACACAGTCAGTGCCTGCTCATGCAGGGTGGTTGCCTCCCATATTGCTGGCTGAGGGCACAAGACACTGGCAAAGTATTTGTCAGTGCCAGGAAAACTACTTAGTGTTTATTTGTTAGATATTCCACCGAAGGGGCACATTTGATATTAGAACTCAGTGTGAAAGTTCTCCAGAAGGGTTCAGAAGTCTGTCACTCAATACTCCTTAGAAAGATCTTGAATAGAAACCTGTTGAACAATGCCAAGCATCAGACAGGCACCGAATATGTGCAATCCAAAGCACCACGTGCCATGTGCCTGCCGTAATTACGACTCAGAAACACCCTGTAGCACCACTCAGAGTCTCAGCCAAAGGTAAGCATTAATAAACCATGATATTTACCTTTCAGAAAATGAATAATATCCTACCCAACTAGGCATTCCCTTTTCTAAACAACATGTATGTTATCCAGTCCTCATAAGAACAGAAACTATCCTTTCTTACACGTCCCCATTTCAGTGATAAACAGCTCCATGGTATTGCAATGGCACTTCCAGAACAGACTTCCTTTGCTTTTTCTGATTTTCTCCCTGACTACCAAAAATCCCTAAATGCCATTTTGTAAGAGAAAAACTAAAGTATGTTTCTCATTCATTTAAAAAGTGCATCCTGTTTAAGCAGGGAGGAAGTTTGAATCTCTTGGAACAACATCTCTGTAAGATTATCATCTTGGTAACTACAGGAGTCTGGTCAACAACAGTTTTCTTGAAAAATGGCAGCTCTGCAGTAACAAAGGGAGGAAAAAAGTTAACATTTTTCTGCTGAAGCAATTTGCCTCCAACAACTATCGAGCACCAAGCAAATAAAATACCTAGCATGCAAAATTATAAGTAGTAGGATGAATCATGCTGTTCATATTAAACCAGACTCAGCATTTTCTTTCCCGAAAATGAGAATCTCATACCACATGATAAACAACCTCAACTGAAGTATGCAGTATTCCAGGCAGGCTTTAAAACAAATATTTGTACAAGAGTCAATTACAGAGGCTAGAAAAATTATGCTTTAAATTATGGTTTATGTAGCAAGCAAGAAATTGTTAGATAAAAATGCATAAAATCATGTTATTTAATGTTATAATTTTTAAAAATTTGGCAGGTTCATACTAAAGGAAAAAAGCTTACTAGAGTAGTCTACTGTACAGTAAATTTTGTTACAAGAAACAACCTAGAAGTCAAGGCTTCCTGATGCTGCAATGATTGAGTATTTATCAACAATTAAAGCCGGAGCAAATTAACATTTAACCTGAGTTCAAACGTCTCAGTTTTTCAACGAAGGGTTCAGAAAGCAACCTAGGATCGAGTACAGGAGGTGCCTTGTACTTGTGCCACACACATTTCCAGCACGCAGGTACAACTCTCAAACCTGCAAGTGTCACAGCGTTAAAGGTACAATTCTAAACAACAAGAATAAGCAGGGATGCACTACAGCAACACACACTGAGCCCACACTCGAGTCCTGCTCCTGGTTCTCTCTCCTGCTGTGGAACTGCATCCCTGGCCCCTGGTGCAGGCCTGGAGCAGTGCTGGCAGCAGCAGGATGGGATGGGGAGGTGAGCGATCCTGGCACCATCAGAGCACATCCCCTGGACTCCAGTGAAAAGCCCCTGGAGCTTCCCTGGTAATACATCAAAGTGTTCCCAGAACTGTCTGGCCATAGCACAGCGTGGCTTCACTATCTGCAACAGCACGGGATGGCTTCACTATCTGCACCATGGAAAAGTGAAACAAGACAGACTTCAAGCTGCCCCTTGTTGCCTCAACACACTTCAGTACTCCAGTCCAGGCGCAAACCTATTCTCACTCTTTAAAGCTGTGTAAGCAAATGTCACAGGTAGTGTTTGCTTATCAATAGAAAGAGAAAATAGTTAGCAATACTGCAGGTAGTAAGTCAGTCAAGTACTTGAAAGGTGGGTAATGCCAAGTTGGAGATGACTGTTCCTCAGTGATTTAGCAAACAGGCACCCTGCTCACCTTTGTCACACACCATGGAACTCACATTTCAAAAGTTAGATGCTGTCACTTTAGAAACAAAATCTATGCCTGCCTTACAAAGTAGAATCACGGTAAACTTTTCTCCAGGTTTCATACTAATGGCTCCATATACCAGAGTTTTGTATTCAAACCAGATTTGGAATAAAAGGAATGGGCCTTTAAAAACAATTGGGTTGGTTATATACAAAGATCTTACACCTGCACAGGTCAACTCACAAGGCATTTGAATCTTTTAATAACTTGGAATTACTGTGTTTTACTGTTTTGGTTTTTGAAGGTTCTTGTGTTTTTATCAACAAGAACTTTGACAACCTAATCACCACCTAACAGGCTTAAAGTCCAAGGACTATGGAGTTAAAAGAAACCCAACCAAGAAAATCCCACTGGGCATTTTGAAGCACAAATATTTCCCAACTGCATAAATTTAAAACCTTGACACAATCTCTATGAATTCAAATATTAATAGGTATTTAGTAAACAATTATTTTTCTCTTGCAATCACTTGTCTAGATGTGATATGCTCACAATTTCATGCAGCTTCTGAACACCGCACAAGGAATTGTCTGCCATAATATCTCTATGTGTGTAACAGCTGTGCAGACTAAATACTCTTAACACAGAACAAACTGAAACAGCAAGATGCAAAGTGATAGTGAGCTGAAAACAGCACTACATTAACTCAGCTGAGGACTTCTTCAGTGAATGTGCTATAAATGCCTGCCAGTAGTAAAACAGCCTTTTCCCACTGCTTCTGGATAATGCTTGGCTTAGGAGAGGATGACAGAACTCTCCAAAAAATTACTTCAATTCCCACAGAATTAACCCTTTGCAGACTAAAGATCTCTCTGTGTATTGCTAAGAATTTGGATGGCAATATGGAAAGCAAGAGCATTTTTTAGTGAGGCCACGTTTATCCCCCAGAACGAACCCACAGTGACCACAGCCGGCAGCTGCTGCGTTTGTCACACATGAGGTGTGTCTGCCCTGCTTGTGCAGAGCTGCTCTCACTGAATCTTGAGGCATCATCTTACAGTTCCTAATCACCATTTCATCACTGACAGCACTGTTAGCCATGCAGACAGCCTACCCAAAAATCACTTTATAACAAAACATTGTTGGCACCTTTGAACTTTTTTTTTTCAAGTTATTAAATTGGTCTTGGCAATTTGACTAGAAACCAATTTTTATTCTGCCTTCTCCCCCTCCACATCCAGCAAAGTACAAAACAAACAAAACAAAAATGTTACCCACAGAATTAACACATCCAAATAATTTTTCATATGCAGATTCAATATAACAAGGAACACGCTGCACAAGCTACACTGACAGGCACATAGAAATGATGCAAGAAAAACATGTAAAGTAAACATTTTTCTACTAATCAATATCACTTTCCAACTTACCATGAAGCAGAAAGTACACAAAGTTTATAGAATAAGATCCTTACAGGCCCATTCTTTATTTTTTTTAAATTGCTGGTGTTAAAATTTCTTATTCAGCAATTATTCAGTACAGTGAAATAAAATTATGTTTGATTAAAACACAAAACTGCTCTTAGGACTTTGTGTGTTGCCTTCTTCGAGGCAAGACTGACTGACACAGGCAGCCATAGAAATGTTTACAATATATCCAGACATTTCCCACAGCACCAGAGGAATCATTTCTTCCTTTTCTATTGCTGTATTAGGCCTACTCATTAACAGAGGCTGTCACAGTGTTAATCTCTGTCTTATACCCACTGTGTGCCCTCTAACATTTTGAAGACATATATAATGCACAGATGCCTATATTGTGAACACATATAAAAATACTATACACATTTTTCCTTACAGTCCTTGTGACCAAAACTCCTGGAAACGATACAGAGATCTGAAGCAACACAATTTGAAGAAACGGCTTAAAACAAACGGCCTGCCGTTCTCAGCAGGGCAACTCCTGGCGGGTGAGTGCCAGGCACGCTGCTGGCTGTGTAAGTGATGTGCTCTGAGGATGGGGAACCAGCCAGTGCCAACAAGTGCAGCTGCCGGACCCGCAGCACCCTCCGCCTGTTCATCCCCAGCCAAATCACTCACTGGCTACGAACAATGAAGCAGCAACACAGGAAAACGGCAAGTGCAAGTGAGATTAGTGATAAACTACGGGATCCCTACAGAGGTCAGTGATTAGCAGGTCCCCAGCCGTAATCACTTTCCTAACGCAGCCTTTATCTCATCACACGCTCCATCTTCGCTCGGCTTCTCCCGACCGCGAGCGGCTCCCGATCGATATCCCTCCGGTCCTGCAAACTCACCCACCTCGCACCTTCCAGCAGAGCAGCCGAACCTACAGGACACGGATTGGCTGCAAACTTGTAATACCAATTTCTAACCTTAAGTTTAGTAAGTAGTTTGTACATAATGAAATAATGTCGCTGGAACATTTTGTAATAAAATAACAGAAGAAAAATTACAAAGGAATAACCAGGAATGCCGTGCCCAAGTGGTGATCAGCAAAGCAGTCTGTACCGCTAAGCATAAGAATGTTGATCTCTACATTCTTGAAGAATAGGTAAGGAAATGCTATTTACAGACTGTGACTAGTGAAAAAATATACTGTGATAGATTATTTTTCCCCCCATACTGTGACAGATTATTTTTCCCCCCATACTGTGACATCTTCTAAAACCAGTTTTCCCAGAGAGCAGAAGGAAGCATTTCAGCAAAGCTTGGCTTTAACAGGACAGATTTTCCCTATCCTCCTTTTCTTGGCCATAATTTTGAAAGGCTGTGATCCTACAGATCTACTAATGGGCAAGAAGTAGAAGTTTGATTTTGAATGAGATTTATGAGATTTAACAGTGGAGTCTCAGGTCTGCCAGAAATCTCCTAGGACTGTCCATACCATAAATTCTCATTTGTAAGACAGCATTATACTTCTGCTATCCGGTCCTATTACTTACTTGGAGCAAGAACTGTTTTTCACATCAAAATAACCGAACATGTGAAAGTTCTGAAGCTGGAGTTACCTGGAATCTACCTCCCATTGTAACTTTTGCCATTTAGGAACAATACTTCAGACAGCAAAAACTAAATTACTGCTTTTGGTAACATTTGGACAAGATCATCTGAAAAAAAATTTTGTTCATTGTGCTTTGCAAAGATTAGAAAAGTTCAGAAGTTTTTATACTTATAGTTGTGTGGGCATTTGCAGATGTCTTTCTCTGTAAGAATTCTACTGATTGAACCACGCAGGCAATAAATCTCAGAGTACATTTATAAAGATGTTAAACACAGAAGTCAAGGGATTTCTCACAACTTCCTCAACACAGTATTTTAAAAAGAAATAATGTCAATGTGTGAAGTGGTATTAAAGAACCTGCTTCCCAAAGACATGCCTTTGACACTTCCATTCCATTGATTTGTAAAGACTTCTGAGAAAAATGAAGTATTTTGTCAGTTTGCAGAGCACTACACAGATCTTGTGCTATAAAAACAATTTATTAATGCTCTCATGTACTTCAAATACACAGGAGATAAGGGTGGACTAAATTCCACATTATATTTGGATTGACCCCCTGAACTTGTAATTTATATGCTCATGTCAAAGGAAGAACATTTCTATTCCATGAAGGCTGATCCACGAAGGCTCCTTCCTCGGTGCTATTCCTGGCCCTCCACTCAGCAGGCTCACACTGTGCTGAACAGCAAACCAAATGTTTGCAAGGCTAAAAGGGACTGAAGGCTCTGGCAGGAAGAATTCACGTCAGTAACTGAGGGCAGGGGAAGAGGGAGCACAAACCTGAAGAAAGAACTTTCTTGTCCTCCCCCAAGCATATGTGGGCAACCAAACAATTCCTGAATAGCTGTTTCATGTATTTAGTTTCCAATTCTCCACTACTGTGTCTACCCAAGGCTAACTTTATTAACCCATTAATGTGTTATGCACAGAGAGAACACGCAGTGTGAGAACAGATGAAAAATACACTAAAAATGAGGGAAATCAGGGATATTGAATATCCAGAAGGCAATAATCAAACTGTTTGCATTTGAACACACACATATTCCACACTAGTGACAAGAAGGCATTGGTCACATACATTTATTCACCTCACCTTTCTATCCTACATTTTTCTACACTACCCAAGTGTCTTCACTTGGTCTGTTAAAAGTATTTCTCCCTTTGCCATTTTGCTCATCTCATCCCCAAGGGGTTTAGTAAAAATTCTCAAGCAACTAACGAAGTTGCTACTTACAGCTAACATGAAAAGCATCCCTTGCCCTTGCCTTCCTTGTGGAAATTGTCCCAGATCTAAGGACAAAAATTACTCAGCTTCTGTCAGTGACTTTGATCATCAAGTATCTTCTTAAGTCTAAAGTCAAGAGGATTTTATAATTGGAAATGAACAGAGAATCCACACTTTACAATAAAATGCTACACCTGTTTCCAATTAAAATATTATTTTGGTGACACTACTTAATACAAATTGCTACATTACTCCTCATATATATATGTGTGTGTGTGTATATATATATGAAATTCTGTAGGTATCTCCACCTTCTCTCACCAACCACTATTAATTTTCATTAAACTTGACAAGTCAGCTTGTCAAAAGAGAAAGATTTCCCTCTTGTCCATCCTGTGTATAAACACAGGCACAAACACAGCAAACATTTATAACCATCTTCCATAAGGTAACTGGCAAACATATACAACAGTCCTCTCTTGTACAACACTTTCGACAGTTCTTATTTGGATGACTTGCATAACTTCTTCAAACTTCACCCTTCACAGGCAACACAGCCAGCCCAGGCACACAGGTAGAAGTTGGGGAATCAGGAATTCCCAGACTGTGGGCTCCAGACTAGCAGTACCTGCTAGACTGGAGAGGGGGGTGGGGAAAAAAAAACAAAAACAAAAAAACAAACCTCAAACACTCATTAGATGTTAAAACAGATTTTGAAAGAAAACAAAACAATGTGTTACGTGTTTTCCCAGTATTACTTCCTCAAGACACAATTTCTGCAGGTACCACAGAATAATCAAGTTCTCTGCTAACAGAGGAGGGGAAATCCCCACCACAACAGTGCCTGAAAGGAGCATCTCCTGCTCAGAGGCTGGAAACTCCTAACTATTCACAAGCACTACATGGAGGCCAAAGCCCCTAAAATGTAAGAACATAAAATAGTTCTAATTTCAGTACAAAAACAATGTTTACAGTAAGAGACTTCAAAATGTCCAGAAATTGAAAGCAATCCCACCGAGCCCAGAAGCACTGAGGATACCTGTACAGAGAGCATCAAACTGGAGCTATGCAGAGAATGAACTTTTAACTACCCACCAAAAAAAAACCCCACTCAAAAAATGCAGATCTCCCTAAACCATCCCCTCCTCTGTAGGCACCCCATGTCTCCCTGCACTTACGGAAACACTGATACCTCACTGCCAAGGCACCTCAAGGATGAACACTGGGAGTTGACGTGTACACAAAACAACAACAAAACAATAGTTGCAAAGGAAAATGTGTTTGCTGTTTATTTTGGGAGGTGAAACAAGTAGCATTCTTGATGGAGGAAAAAAGGTATTTATAAGAAATCATAAGTCATGGGAACCTGACTGAAGAAACATTAACAATAATAACCCAAGTCCAGACACAGTCAAGGTGAACATAAGTCTCAGATTTAAAAGCGCTGTGGAACATGGTGTGCTATTCAATGAACTCAAGAATAAAACTTCATGTATCAATAAATATTGCCTCTCTGCTTGGCTACCCATGCTTTCCAGAGGCTTTAAATGACCTAAAGCAGATAAGGAAAACACTTTTCCCCTGCATGTTAAGAACAAAAAGAATACTCATGGCAATATTGGTAATTACTTTATAGAAACGATAACATGAATAAGAATGTTGGAATATTTTCTATTTCAACAGCAAGGAGGATGTAAAAGCAATTGCTAACCTTCTGCACTTCTGAATCAGCAGGTCTGGATAACCTGACTCAAAAAGAATTAAAAATAATTTTATATATATATATATATATAAAGGAGTTCTCTCAGATATTAAGACTGGTTTTTACTTAGTCTTAGAATACTCATGAAGTGCAAGATCTTGGGAAGAAAGTTCGTTTTGTGCAATATTTAAAATAAGCAAATAGGATTACCCAAACAATTTATTCCTCTGATAGCAAATCATAAATAATGAAATCACCCAAATGGAATTTTATTAATAAAGGATTAGGTAAGTTAACGGTAATGCTCTTCAACCTGAATTTGTGGAAACACTGTAATAAGCTGGCTATCAGCTTATATTGGAAAGTATGTGCAATGATACAACAAACTATTTGACAAAAAAAGATACCTTTTAAAAGAGTCATTTAGATATTAGGATATTTAGAGGAATATCCTAATCACTGTATTAAAATAACAAAGCATTAAAGAAGCAAAAGCTGGGAATCAGACAAGGTTTTAAATGCATCTGTAAACAGAGGGAAATCACTGAATATTTTTCAGTGACATCAACATGACTCACACCTTGCCCATCGATTTAGTCTTTTCTGTCTTTTTTTACTTTTCTTCAAAGCATCAACTTGTCAGTCTAAGTGTGTTGCTGGGAATTCAGGTCTTCCTGGCAGATGGAACCAGCCCAGGACAGTTCACTGTCTGGAGCTCTGTGGGTTGCATGGAAGGAACGGAGCTGCTCCAGCCCAGCCCAGGTGCTGCAGGACTGGGACAAGGCCCTAAGCCTGGCACTGGGTTTATGCTGAGGAGGAGGGTGGCAGCTACACAAGCTTTCTGTGTTGCACCACTATCCCAGCCTTTCCTGCTGGCCTGCCTCAGCAGCTCTGCACAAGGCACACCGGCCCTGGCAAATCCCAGAGGGAATCTCCCCAGGCATTGAACAGAAAAGCCCAAATGTCTACCTTGGTATTAGGAATGTGTGTTTACAGTACCTGAAAGTATTGCAAAGTGAAAATCCTCCCTCTAAGCCCAAACAGTATTAAAGAGTGCAAATAAAACCACACGGGTTTTGTATCTCTTTATCTATTTTACCTGCTTGTACTCCAACTCCCTGCACTACAGAACAGGTGCTGTGGAGCTTGCATATTATTATAGAAGCCTTTTATACACAAACTAGGATTAATTTCAAAGACACTTTCCCATTTCATACCTAGCTGTTATCTCTGCTGTAAGCTTTCAACTACACATTACTCCTTGATATCAAACAGTCATAAACACTTACAAAACACGTTTTTCTTGATCCTGCTCAGAGTAACTCATCTAAGTCTCAGCACATCAAGCACCTACTTTACCTCTCATGCAGTTCTTTTCAAGTTAAATTTATGTTTTTATCAATCTCCCTGCACCTGTAATTATGCTATTACCAACTATACAGTTATATGGAATCTGTCCTGCTTCATGTCTTCATCAGCCTGGAGCAGACAGAGTGCACCCTAAAAGAGTTGGCAACAGACCCCACTTTGGGAGATGCAGTTGGTGTACTTGAAGGCAGGACCACCATTTAGAGAAATGGAGACAATCTAGAGGACTGGGCTAACAGGAACCTCATAAAATTCTACCACAACAAACGTAAAGTCCTGCATGTGGTACAGAACAGCCCCTTGCAACAGTGCCCACCGGGGCCCAGGTGTGCAGAGAAGGACTGGATAGCAGTGGAGGGCAGGGATCATCCACCTGTGCTCAGCACACATCACAGCATACCCAAAGTATTGCACCCACTTTGGGAACCCCCAATTAAAAAAGAAAAAACCAACAACCCCTGAACACCAAAGAAACAAACAAAACTAAGCTCACAGCAGTACAGTTAACAGAAGGAAGTGCACTGCTTTCAGTGGGTGCTGAAGGAGGACTCACAAACATCCCTTCTTTTAGCTGGTAGCACATCCATTCCAGAATCCTGGATTCTGAAGGAGTGCTGAAGGAGGACTCACAAACATCCCTTCTTTTAGCTGGTAGCACATCCATTCCAGAATCCTGGATTCTGAAATCCTGCAACCAGCAATTTTCCCTCCAATGTCCTTTCACTCAAGACAAATCACTTCCAATTTTTTCAGCTTCCTTTTGGAATGACTTAGTGTATCTATTTTTTTCTATATTGGTTTCTCTTTTCCTCTTATATTCAGATCTCATACATTCCCCCAACAACAAAATTTAGTGAAACACATACATGCTTTCCAATTTAACTGAATTCAGTCTCTTAATTATTCTTTACATACTGGCTCTGCAAAAATGCTTATGCATTTAAAAAACCCACACGCTGTTCCATACCATCTTTCCTCCTTTGCCCATGAGAGCACTGCCTTGGATCCTTGGTCTCTGCAGTGAGTTTTATGATTTTCTCTATGCTTTATGAAATAGTAAAGGATACTGAATGATGACCATAACTATCCTGCTTGGAGCTTGAAGGAAAGTAATAAAAAGGATTAAGACTGATATTGAAATATTTGGTGTCCCATTTTTAGACTAAAAATTGTGCAGGAAAGTAAAACATGGAATCATTGTAGGATTCCATGCTACAGCTGTATCTTGAAACTTTCGCTACTTCTATGTTAATTTAATTCTCACATATATTCTAATAAAAAACTCAAAGTAGTACTGAGGTCATTTAAACTGCTGCACTTTTATTTCTAGGGTTATATTCACAAAGTCTATTTTAAGAACTGCTTTGGAAGCAACTGATGTTTTATGCAGTGAACTGCTATTTTCCCAGATGAATAGAATATCCATTCTTTGGCTCACAGTTTCCATGACACTAAAAACAAAACATTCATCGGCACCAGCTCAGTGTTTGATGGTAAATGCAGCTGCAGCTCACAACAGCTCACAGTGTACCTCAGCCTGCCCCAGCTGAACACAGGCACTGTATTTCCCCAACGCAATTTCATTGTTTTACAGACAAGCCCTTTCTTGCCAAACTCAAACATTTCAAATCCTGCTGCTGTTCTGTCTTGAAATGAAAAGTTATTCAATTCTGCAAGTAATGATACTAATGCAAAGTCTTCCACATTACCGAACAAGGTACATAACCAGAAACAAGACTCTGGTAACAGCAGCATTTGCTGTTATAATGAAATTTTTGGCCAAAGAATTTCAAACTTTGTTCCCTGTTACAATTCCAACTTGCTTGCTTCAAGGGAATTTTTGAAGAAAAATTACAGGGGCCATTTTAAAACTGAAAAATGGAAGAAGTCACATGGCACTCCAGAGACATGGACCAGCACTGAGCTTTCAGCACTGTTTTCCTCCCCAAAAGGAGCATTAAAGTGCACACCTCTCTTTAGAACAAAGATATCCTGAAGGAGTCTTCTGGTTTAGGGCAAGATGCAAGACTCCTATTTGCTAATAATTTAATCCTGTCCATATCAGTTACCTTTTCATCTATTTGATTCTCAGTTTCAGTACAGGGTCACTCACCTTTTCACCCTGGCCAGCACACCACTGTTACACACACCTTGAGACTTCCTCACGTCGGTCTGATTCCAAAAGCACCACTGAAAACAGAACCTAATCAATACTCCACATTTATTAGAACTGGGTTTAGGCACCAATGCAGTAAAGCAACTCATCACATATGCACTTACAAGCATACGACTGGACTAAATCCAGCAGGGACTGCTTGTATGAACTACACACTTCAAAGACTGGTGGTGGACTGTGGGCTGAGCACAGAAAAACCTGACAAAGGAAAACACATCTCTGACTACTCCTAATGCAGCTTTTTGGAAATTCAGTCAAAATTTCTGAAAATAGTGAAAATACAGTAAGTCAATTGTAACAAATTTGCAGCTTAGGGGAAGCACTATTTTAAGCTAGAAACTCATCTCTCATCTATCCAGCCTAAAATGCACGCCTGGTTTTGCCGCAGCACGCGGCGGTAACACACGCGGGCTGTGTGAGGAAGCAGAACGGCGGCTTCCGCGTACGGGGAGTGAGGACAGCGGAGCGGCCCCCCCGCCCGGCCCCGCATCCCGCGCATCCCGCGCCGCTCCCGCAGCGCCGCCTCCCGCCCGCGCGCGCTCCTGCAGCCGCGGGGACAGTCCCGGCGACCACGGGGCCACGGCCACCACCGCACCCATCCCCGCACCACAGCGCGCCCGCGCTCCCACGCGAGCTCCTCAAAGTACAGCTCCACAAAGAACAGTATTAATCAAAAGATCGCGGTAATATTTATTAATAAGTCATTAGCAATACAGAAATGAAACCATTGCTCTCGATACCCAAAGCATTGACTTCAACTTGAGATTCAGCAGACCCTTCAGGATCAAAGGGTGTTACAAGAGCTTACTGTCAGGGGCCAGTGGAATTCGCTTTCAAGCATTACTCTTAATAAATTTCTATCGATGGCCTTTCTACTGACAACCTGCTGGACTTTTATCACATCCTTGCACTAAGCCATTAACAAGACTGGATCATCAGTGCACTCCCCATAGGCCACTACAGATTACAAGATCAGAAAAAAAAAAGCGAAGCCTGCTTTTGTAGCTGTTCCAGGACCTGAATTACCACACAAACAGGGTGCAGCATTCCTACTGCCAGCTCAGCACTTACACCCTCACACACCTCTGTTACCTGCAGTGTCACCCGTGTGCAGGCAGTCACCCTGTGACCCAGCAAGAACAGCTACGTGCAAATACAGTCCTGCAAAAGTTCCTTGGTGGGTCAGTAAATGCTGATACAGGACACAAGTGCTATCTTCAAAATTTCAGTTTTATTAAGTGCTTGCTGAGGGTTTGACTCTTATTTTCCTTCTGAAGCCTAAAAGGAGACAAGAAGTCCAGAAGCTGGCAGAAATAGTCAACTCCTCTTACAGTTCCTGGAAAGAATTTTCTTATCTACAGATTAAAATTCTTTAAGTTTATTGCAACACTGGTGCACATCCTAGTGTTTCCCAAAAATGCAGACAATAAATTAAAGAACCACCAGCTGACTGGCATATTAGATACGATATTGTTCCTCTACTTCAAATATGGAGCCAGTTTTGTTAAAAATCTTAAAGATAAATCCAGTGTTTTCCTAAGACTGTCTTTTTGCAACTGTAGTGGCAGCAGCAAAAAAAGGACTTCATAGTAAGAATATAAGCAACGATGTCCTTAAGCCCATAGTAAATTCCCACCTGGCTGTGATTATCACACGTACCTCCGGTATGCAGGGGAAGATGAATGAACCTAGAGCAGCTTTTTCAAGTATAATTTGCAGCATGAAAACCTGAAAGAAACCTCACATCTTAAGCTAACACAGATTCTTCATAGGTCAGTAGTTAGTGATCCTTTTTATGACTCCCTTCTCAAAAGCAGATTCTTTAAAGCTGTTTATTTTCTGAAACTTTGGATAATGCTTAAAGATGCTAAATTGGGATGTCAGCCTGTAAAGTCAGCAATGGGGGAGGAAGACTGGACAAACAGTATCTGTTAAAATCACAACCAGTATCCCTCTTCCCCAACCATGAACCATGTCTTGTCCATCTGATCAGGTACTTACCTTAAGAGATAATTTAAAAGATTAATAAATTCATATCCATGTGATAGTGGTTCAAAGAAAAAAAATTATGGCAGCTATTTTGGATACAGAAGGTCAAGACTTCCAGAATCTCAAAAACCCCCAGTGTTTTAAAACTGATACCTAAAAGATGTCTGCTTTTCAGATAGCAAGCACCCAATTTTATCTGAGGTATAACTCAATCACAAGTGCACAGGAATGCTGAAGCCATCTCATGTAGCTCCATTTGAAATCCTAAATATGGATTTATGACCCTGATCCTTCAAACAGCTACATACGTGCTTAAAGGGATTATGTGCTTAAAGTCTCTTAGATGCAGAAGTATTCGTAAAATTAGGACTCACCTTGGGCACGCAGATCAGTAGGACACATTAGATTTATGCTGACTTTTGTTATACTTTTCAGACATTTGGACACTTCACATTACATCAGGCAAACACTGAAGCAAAACTATTTCAGTCATATTTTCCTACCATATATCACAAAAAGCTCATAAGGATTACTGTTTTCCTGAAATAAAACAGGGTACTACCAGAGCATTACCAAAGCACCTGACTGCTAATTAAGTGGTCACTTTGCTTAAGACAAAAACAGGCAGTAAGTAAAAATCAGAGATTTGTTATAAATAGCCTTTTTTCACACTATCCTGGAACATTGAGTATTTCTAGAACTGGAGCTATACTGGAATGTTCTGAAAAGTGAAACCACTTGAAATACTATTTCAAAAACCTTGTGTGTGTGTATCAGTAACAACACCTCACCTATGCATGTTTCAGTGTACCCAAAACAGTTCAGCCACATATATACACAGATTTTTCTTCCCTGAATAAGACCCATTCTTTGTTTACTACTTTTTAATTCTTCTTTTTAAAGTCTTTTTTTTTCCAATTACAGGCAGGAAATAAAAAGAAATGCAACTCTTTTATGTAAAGTAAATCCATCTGGATGTTTGCTGCATCCTATATCATAAACTTGTGATCCCCAACCAGAATGAGTTATAGTGAAGCTGCAGGCAAAATTGTCTCCATATACCACAATCCATTATCCCTGTCAAGTTAATGTTCCATGTTGCGCCATATGGTGTGGGTACACACTCAACAAAGGAAATTCCTTAAACTTGTTATAATCAGCACTTACAGTCATCCAAAAAAACTGACATAAACAGCTTTATTGTGTTTTGTGCATTTCAGTTGATATCCATGACAAAAAGAGGAAGCTTCAGGGGGAAAAAAAAAAAGAAAGGAAAAAAAAAGAGGGAGGGGGCAGTAAAGTCGCAATAATAAGAGGGAGGGGGAGAGAGACTGTACATTTCATAATTACACAACATTTTCCTTAGCAAGTGATTTTCAATTACAATAAAGCTCAAGCCTCCTGACACTGATACAGTGTGCCAGATTAACAAGAGACGAAAAAGCCCTACATCAATACCTCATTTTCAATGCAAATAAGACATCCTATAGTTTCAAAGTGCCTGACTCATGTAAAAGATTATCAATTAAAAAAAAAAAAAAGTGAGTAATTTTTAGTTTTCCTGACTTTGGAGAGAAGGTTTGCCTTCAGTTGTTAAATAATTATCAAGAATTTAACAATCCCTCATTAGCAATATGGTAATTTAAGTAAATATCTTTCTATGCATTAAGAGCAGGTCACAGATGAATTGAGGACTCCCAGAAGCCTCTGCTACCTGGCACAACCCATCACATCAAGCCCAAGTCAAGGTACAAGTAGAGCAGAACTTCATTCCAGCCCCCGCAGTGACAACAATAAAACGCTGAGAAAACACACTATCAAATACTGAACTCAGCATCAATTTCTGTTAATTACAGCCTTGTCAGCAACGTGATTATTCAAACAGCTCATGCAAATGTTAATGAGTCCTTATTTGCATATTTATTTTTTCCTTTGTTGAAATGTCATTGATTATTACATTCTACAATGATGAATGCTGCTGATGATGTGCTCTGATATGTAATTAGTCATTAAGTGGAATGAATAGATCAATTATGAAAAAGGAGTGAGATTAAGAAATATCAAACAAGACCGCCCAATGTAACCATAGAATTTTTTTTAAAGGAACTAAAATAATTTCTTGGCATTTAAAGTGCAACATCAGTAGTTTTCAATAAATAAACTACTACTTTCCTGAGGTTAAATAAGATCTTCCACATGCACTGCTACTTGGGTAATCTAATTACAATAGCAGAGCGGTTTTGTGAAATCAGTAAGAAATCTGCAGCAAAACGGAGGTTTGGGGGTTCAGTTGTTGTATCCTGTCCCTCCTCCGGGTTTTTTAAAAAATTATGGTGTCCCCAAGCTGCTGCTGAGCCCCCCCAGATCATCTGAGCTCTGAGCAGAGCTGGGAGCAGCTCTTGCAGCAGCCCCACTTTGTTCTGCAGGCGCAGCCTCCGCTGCCGGCTCAGTCCCCAGCCAGGCTCGCTGCTCGCGGTGAAGGGGAAATGCAAGAGAAGAGGAAGGAAGGAAAAAAAAACCCTAACAAAAAAAACACATTACTGCAGACCAGATGGGAACATTCCACATGACCAAACCAATCAATCACCTCGGTGGGGCGCAGGTGCAACACAGCCGTGTAGCAACACACCATTTCACAGTCTATCGGGCACAAACACATGGTCACCAATCAATGGCACCCCCAGGACCTGGGGGGGAGGCTCTCTCGAGCCTTACTGGTCCATGCCTGATGACTTCATAATCACACATCATTTCATTCACTGGAGGATACAAACCAGCATTCTAATAACCTTCCCCCGAAACCGGTCATGTTGTGCATATTAATAGAGTGCCGGGTAGGGCTGAACCACCACCGGCTCCACGCGGCAATTCGAGCACAGCCTGCAAGGAGGAAACAACCTGAAGCAAAGAACTTCTGCCCGAGGAAGGAGTCGGCTCAGCCCCAAATCAATGGCAACATTATTCATTTTGCCAAAATAAACCGTGCACGCCGCTCGCACCCTCCACCAAGCAAACCCTGAACAATAGCAAGCCAGCAGAGAGAAAGGACAAAGCGGGATGAGAAATCAATGAAAGAATGTGCTTCTGGACCTGGTGACATGCGAGACAAAATTCTGAAACAAACAGGAACACCGGTAACAAAACAAACAAAAAAAGTTAGAACTATTTTTTAAAAAATTATCAATGTGCTTACCAATGCACACGGGGAAGGAAATAATTTTATTTCTTTTAGAGCAAGTCTCACAGGCAGTTTTAAAACAAGCAGATAAAAAAATTACACAATGCGATGAGATTCCAACACAAGACATGGATCAGAGCACTCGCTGCTTTTGACTACAGTTTGCAAAAAAAAGTCAATTACAAACATTAATTTATGTTTGTGTTATTGATGACTCGGGAGCATAATAAACATTATGGACATAAGGATTGAAGACATTTTGGCCAGAACATATCATACTGTACTGTTAAGTATTTGCACTGTTAAAAAGATACTTGGGAAACAAATGTGACAAGAAGAACAGCTTCACTTGAAATTACATTATGCCTTGGGGCCAGAAGTCAAATGAGTTACAACTGAAATGTAAAAGACTAAACAAACTGCTAATACTTTCAGTGTTCAGAATGCTCTCAGTGCCCAGGTAGGCAGGACTCCACCATTTGATTACCAATGCAAAGAGTTTAGTTTTACTTACATTTTTCTTAAACTGATTTTATGAAGAACAGACATCTCTGAATTCTACAGTTAAAAATTAGGCAAGTGTAGCATCCACCGAAGCAGCTCAGCTTTGCTTTTGGGCATACGTTGCTGAGAACTTGGAGAACAAGTATAAGAGGCAAGATAAGAGTATATTTCGCTGTTAGGTTGCACTCTGGAGCACCACATGTTGCTTTAGGTCAATGGCAATTCCTCCTTTCCCATCCAGGAGGCTACACAAAGAAACTGCAGCATATTTTATTTCATTAATACAAAGAGTGGAGGGAAAATGTCAGAAGCAAAAGGCTCACTTTTTTTACAGTTAGCATCCCGATAATTCTGTGATTTGTACTGCCACATGCCCTGTTATCTTCTCTCCTTGACTTCCTCCCTTCCCTGTCTCAAAGACTGCAAAAAAATGCACAAAAGCATTTACGTTTTGCTAACAATTCAAAGTCTGGGTATAACTCACAGAATTTTGTCCTGCAATCCAAAAACTACACACAATAAAAAGGTGGCAGATTCAGTGCTGTTAGATAGAAGGGCATGGAAGGGTTAAAGAACAAACATGAGTAATATCAAAGGAATATTCACATCCTTTTACAGAATTATGTTGACCAGGAGCAGATGAGGAAGTATTCTCCCTCACTAGAAGACAAAAATCATTAATCAATAAATCATTAAATTAAAGGGCTGACAACTCGTTCTATTCTGGGCACTTAGAGAATGCTAATTATTGTAGTGTTTGGGGAATCTATAGTGTTAAAATCAGAATATCTCCTTTTCTGAGATCCATTTCTTAGACTAAATTCAGCTTCTTTTATTTGGAAAGCTCTCAAAAAGAAATGAAAAATGTCATATAATGAATTAAGTACTAATATTCATCACACTTCATATGCAACACAGAGCAAGTTGACGGCTATGCTACAGACTTGACATCTCTTAAGAGCCAAAAAAGTAACAGCTGGTGACACTCCCAATGGAAAGTGCTGGGAGGAGTTTGACACAGACTCTCATCCAAAATGAGAATGTGTCAGTAAAGTTTACCCTTACCTGGAAACATGAGGCAAGACAGAGAACAAGGAGACTGCCCATGAGGCCAGGTCAGCCTGAGCACCTCCCGTGCTTTCCTGAGCTGAAGTTTGGCAGGAGTGAAGCCAAGGACACAAGTGACCCTGGGAGGTGGCATGAACCAGACACTCTCCTGGTCCTCAGACAACACTGAGCCTCTCACTGACTAAGGTGGGAAAGCAGAGGGGCTTTGCTTGCCACATAATTACAACTTAAAAACATTCCGCGCAACACATGGAAACCAGAGCACACAAAGGACTGAGATTTATCAGGGAAACTTCAAAAGAAAGAGTATTCCAAGATGGCAAAAGGTGGTAATCCTTGTGAGCAAGGGGATTTCCACAAGAAATGCACCAGAGACAAATTTAATGAACTTCTGGAAACAGATTTTAAAAAGCGTTCGACAGGTATCAGGGATCCCATTGTTATATACGTTATGGAGGCCGTAAGGACAGCAAGAGAACACTAATAGATTTTAATCAGTTTGTTTAAATCAGTAAAACAATCATGACAACAGTAACATGGATTTCAATCCATAAAGAAAACAGTGCATAACTCCTGAGATATTTTCTACAGCAAAGGAATCCATTAAACATTTGCTTACACTACAATTCTTATCCCCAAAATGCACAGAAGCGAAGTTATCAATAAAATACTATATGTAATTCAGAAGTATAGAGTGTTTAAACTAGCAAAATATATCTTGCAAAAAGTAGCTTTGATTTATTTATTCACTAAAAATTAGACAAGCACCACTGTTTGGAAAGAGGGAACTAGAAGTTCATGAACAAAACAATTATTAAAAAAAAACCAAACAAAACAAAACCAAAACAAAACCAAAACTCATCTTGTCAGTGCAATAACCTAAAATGGATTCCTGCAAAAAGTATTCACAGCATCACAAATAAAGCAAAATTAATATTTACAAAAAACAGAGGCAAGAACATGCTGAAGCTTATAACAGTTGATAGCTAAGACTGAAAGAGTTCTGCTATTTCTTGAGGACAAATGGCTAAATGAGAAGTCAATGCAAACCTTACCCTAAAAAAGGTTCTTTTTGCCTAATATTAGAAGAACCTTTATAAAATTCACTCAACAAATGAAACTGCCGACTGAAAACACAGCTCAAATTAGGAATATACGTCACTGCATAAAAACAACTCTTTTACGCATTCAGATGCAAAGAAAATCTGTAATGCTCCTGAGAATTCTCTAACTACTGCCGAAAAATTCCAACCCAGCTCCACTGAATGCTTTAAAGTTTAGGTACTGCTTAACTGCCCCCTTCCTTCTATCTAATCAACCACACTGACGTTACTCAGCTTTATCCAGGGTCAACAAAAATGATTCATTTTGCCTTTTGCCCAACTGGATTCCTTCTGATCAGCTGTTCACGTCAAGCTGTCTGATTTCCATTCAGGCTTCACAGCTGGATTCATTATAAAAAAAAAAAAGGAATATTAAACCTTGGGCAGGCATAGCTGGCTTTGACTTCCAAATAAGCATTTTTCTAACTAATCATGCTATACTTTCAGGTATTAAATAAGACATTCATTCCAATGCAATTTTTTCAATGTGACACAGACTGCATATATTTAAGAGCTGCAAATGTAAAAAAGCCAACAAAACCAAATCTTTAGTGAGGAAATAAAAGAATCAGGGCAGAATTTATCTTCTATGAGTAAAAATCTCCTTGTAAAGAAGAGCTGGAATGACATGGAGGCTGAGGGTGGGTTTGTCCTTATTTCTTTAAAAAGCTATGAGGAATAATTTTGGCTTTTTTTTAGTAGTTACTGAGTTGGTTCTTAAGGAATTGATATCTTAAACATTTTCCACAAAAAGGATTTTTAAGTGATGACGGAGAGAATGCATATACTACACTACTTAGAGCTATTTTATGTTTAAAGGATGGTTTTGATCATAAAAATACTTTCTGCAAGATGGATAGTTATTCTAAAAAAAAAACAAAAAAAAAACCAAACCAAAACAAACAAACAAACAAAAACCAACCCAGAAATCAATATCCACACGGGAAAAAATGGAAGTCTGGATTTTTTTTTTTTTATTTATATTTGTCTTCCAAAACAGAAAATAGATGAGCAGTTCTCCCATCAATGCTTATTTAAGCAAATATTTGAAGAGGGTCAGCAGGATAGAAAGGACAAAATGTGGTTGTGTGTCCAAATGCAAAGGATGAGATATGGCCAGGGAGTACTTTGCAGTTGCACTGCACCCCCTTCTTTACATCTCTGCTCAAGTCTCTCAGGGAAAGGGCAGAGCAGGCAAAGGGCCACGTCCTCCTCCTCCCAGCAACAGACCCTGAGCAGGATGGAGGGGAGGAGAGACCCCCCCAGATCACACGGGAAGGGAGAACACAGGGATACACATCACAGAGACACTCAGAGGCAAAAAGGACTAAGGATAAGAACACAAGTCATTAAAAAAAAGAAAGCTCCAAGTACAATTCACTTGCTGTAGTTTGGCACTCCCTGGGTCTTACTGTTGATTCGCTGCTGTTACAGATTTACATCTTGCTGCAATAAAGTGGTCAATGCATTTTGTTGTAGCCACTGAATTCAAAAAAATGAACAACTGGATCTGAATTTAAGTTTACCTTGCACAAGTTGAACTATTTAAAAAGCATGTGTTGCATTAAACCCTAAAAACTTCAACATAAAAACATTTAAAACATATATATTTGAGTGTCCTTCTTAGGGAGCTTCCCCCACCTTGCCACAGCAAATTTATGGACTCCTGAAAGGAGACAGTTGACCAGGAATCTGCTTAATATCTCAAAATTTCAGTTTTTATTACCAGCTGCCACTAATCCTGTCTTACAGGCCAATACAATCATGAATGTATTCAGAGGGACACAGCCTGAAAAAGGAAAGCCATCAAACTTATTACACACAGGTTTTTTGGCAATATTAAAAACAACCCCTCTCATCCCCCCAAAAAATTCCAGGAAAACACATTTTGGATGGTATCCTGCAGTTAAAATCACTTGATATGTTATTGTGACAAATGAAATTAAAAAACAAATTAAAAAAAAATCAAACAAAACAAGTTCAAGGCAATACTGTCTTTTAAAAGCCTTACTAGGCCTCTGCATATGACCCCTTTTGTTGTGTACAAACAGGAATAAAATGTGGAAAAAGTTTGGATTTAGTACTTTACAAAATGGTCACAGTGGAGTCAGCTCAGATGGCCAGTGGAACAGAACATCCTGAGGGAGACAGAGCAGCCCCAGAGGCTTCGTGGGCAGAAAATCTTTAGGCAAAGTGATTCATCATGTGTGGCAAGATGACTGTGACATCTAAAGATTCTTGCCCTGAGCAGCATGGCACACGCTACAAGGGATCAGGCATTTTGAAAAACATACACACACATCTCAGCAGCTTTGGGAGAAAGGACGTGTTTCAAATGACAAAACACTGGGCACTGAAGATGTGTGTGCGAATTTGCTTCTTGCAGTGGAAAACTACCAAGCTCTCCTTCAGCATCTTTGAACCCAGGCTGTTGACCTAACATACAAATAAGCAAATTTGCACTAATTTTGCATTCCAACTCACTCTTTCAGGTCTAACTGCAGAACCTTCTATCATCTGGCTCATCTTCCTTCCTCCAATGTAACTAAGCCATAGCCCTGCAGATTTGACAGCCTTTAGAATTTGGCCACCAATAAATTATTATTTTTCCACTTTAAAATGACTTTCCTATAGCAGTTTTTATTATCCTCCTGCCCATTCACCACAGCTCCTAGCAGAGGATCAGTGAATGTATTACTGAACCTCACTGCAATATGAGAAGTTTTCACCTCCCCAATCTAGTGCCCAATAATGTGCCCTGTGAAGGAGAAAACTTACACAGCACCCCTGTCCAGAATCTGCACTTAGAGACCTCAGAGGATATTGGGCTTGAGTGTACAAATGTCCCACAAACAAGTAAAAAGTCACACTGGAAAAGGATGTTTTCCATTCCTCTGCCAGCGTCCCACTCACAGCACTGCCCAGTAACAGGTGCACAGAGGAAGAACCACAAAAAACCCCAGGGAGAATGTGAAAAAAATTATATGGTCTGCACTTCAAGTGAGGCATTATAGCCAAGTACATACCATGCAGCAAGTAACAACAGAGCATAATCAGATTTAAAACTTAACATTTTCTTTATATTTAAGACGAAGGAAGCAAAGAAAATACATCTACAAAGAGTGACACATCTACACAAAACCACCAAAACTGATCATTCTTAAAACAGCCAAAACAAGTCAACAGACCAAGAAATACAGACACGAGCCAGGTAAAGACAGGAAAAAATCCCAAAGTACAGCTGAGCTCAAGCCTGATGGAAGTGTTCAGGTGGAACAGATCCAGATGGGTGCATTCAAGGGACAAAAGTACCAGTTTAACTGCACAGTAAGACTACAGTAAAATTACACTCTATATATTTGAGGACAAAGTGATTCTATTGATGATTTTAATGTAAATTACAGTTTATGTTATTTTCTACCTCTGAAGCTTTGGCATTTTTTTGAAGAAAATAAATTGGACCAATGACACATAATTGTGTTGCTTTATCAAACATGAAGCAACGTAAAAGCACCATCAGTAGGAGAGATCAGATAGAAGGGCAGTGGCAACTTTAAAAGCACAGCTTTCAGTTCCATAACGGAGCTGAAACTGATTATCAAGGGAACAACAATGCTTTAGGGCACAGGTTAAAAGAAGAAAGTTACTGGGGCCTGGCTAACATTTTCTCCAGATGAATCAGTGCCTTTCCATTTGGTGTTTTATTTCACTTTGGTTTACTGGCACTTGCACTGTGTCTCTATCACGAGACAAGCTGTGTCTGTGCTGGGGAGAGAGGGGGAGGCACAAACCAGAGCCTGGGCCGAGCACACCACCAGGGAAGCTTTGCCTCCTTCACAGGGCACAATGTCAACCAAACCAACTAAACAGTGTCTCAGGTTCAAGACACTTGTGCTCCAAATTTTCTTCTGTGTAGGCAAAATGAGATAAATCAACACAGAAAATTTTCTGTATTAAAAAATATTATTTAGCTTTACCCTGCTCTAAATATATTGCTGAAAGCCCATTGTTTGTTGTGTATACATAGACAAACTATCCTAGATAAAATGGTTTCCTACTGGAGAAACACATGGGCTTTTCCCTTCTGCCAGTAAACTACTCCTTTTCAAAGTTTGCAACTGTGCCACTGAACCAACTAAACCCAGCAGTATTTTCTTCTGGCCCCTCTTCCTTGGCCCTTCCACCCTTCAACTCCAAAATACTGAAGGAACAGTTTTATACTCAATTCTTTTATCAGATTTACAAAGCTGATTGTTTTCTCTTTTTACCATGTATTTTTTTGAATCGAATTTTTACATTCCTAATGTAATAGCGAAAATATACTGAAATAAAGAACATACACATATACTGGACAGAACTATTCATTATAATTGTGCACAGGGCTTAGTGCCAGAGAGCTGTCAAACAAAGGAACAAAATCATACAGTTGTTTGGCACTCAAGGCTGAAATCATTGTGAAACATGCACTGTTTATAAATTGTCACTGATGAATAAAAGCAGTGAACAAAAAAATTTTAAAACCGCAGCCAAGCACCAGAAAGACAAGGCAATCATCGCTCCTCCTCCCACCACTGTGTAATCAAACAAAACAAAATACCCCTCAAGCCCCCACTATGCTGGGCAAGAACAACGTGGCAGCACAAGGTAAACAGAGCACTGCAGGAACCACTGACTTCAGATTGTGCTCTCACAGCTCAGCCCTGCTAAGCACCCAGAAAAGTGATGGATTCAGACACACACACAAAAACAAACAAACAAAATAGCATGCAGATTTCTCAGCTTTGGTATTTAAACAATAATTTTTGAACACTAGTAGTGCTAGTGACATTTATCTTAAGCTCAAAAATATCAATCCCAGAACACATAAAGAAAAATTGTTTCAGTGGTGGTAAAATGTATTAGCAGATCTTTCATCACAGAACATTGCACTGCTGAAAATATCACCTCTCCTATAAGGAGAGCAAAGATCTAATCCATGCCGGGTGAAAGGATCACATTTCTTTAAATATAAAGTAAAAATGGTATCCTGAAAAATAACCAAGAGCTCGGTTTCTGATCTTCCATATCTGTACAAATTTCAGTATCTTTCAAACTTGAGGCTTTATAATAAAGCAGCACATCCAAAAGGAAACAAAATCTCCTCTAAAATTAAAGAAAAAAGAACCTGCAAATATGGGGGGAAATTTCTCATTTTCTGACTGATAGGTAGAATATAAAGGTGTGCTAAATGCTTTCTGTATAGCAGACATAGGAACTTCTGCAAACGCCTTTCAAATTGGGGTGATGCAACCAGAAGACTCTCTACAGTGTTTCATAATGCAATGCAACTTTTAAGACAGGTAAGGTATTACTTAGGAAGTGGTTGTGTAAGGAATGAAGTTTTGTAAATCTTCTTTCAAGCAGGTCAATTAGCCTGTTTTTTGAGTTGGGAAGTACCTCAAGGCTTCAATAAATACATAAACAAACTCAATCTGAGATGGCAGCTTGTAATGGACAAGCAATATGTGAAATAAATAAATGATGTAATAGGAAAGAAATTAATTCAGTCAGAAACAGAAGTGTTATTCATCATGTCAGAGTAGTAAGGCAAACTTCTTTTTGCTCCTACCATGGAGCAAACATACTTAAAACTGCAGTATTCTGATAAAGATAAAAGTACTCACCTTCCTATCACTGCAGAACATTTTTTGAACATGATACAAATTTATTTATGCTACAGTCATGCACTTCGGTATTCAATGCAGACCCTGGGGATCAGCCTCGAAGCTTGCAACAGTGTTAACAAGTCACACATTACTCTCAAGATTATCCCATTGTACAAGAGGAAGACATTGCAAGACGCCTTATTTGTCTGGCATGTGTCTCAAGTGCCAGGCTTGTTTTAGAGGTTCCTAATACACTGGGAAGTAAATTCATACGTCGTTGCAGTTATTGTGACAATAGTATGAGTTTTGCACAGTCTGTAAATTGCAATGTGATTTTACACATTTTTTTTACATTTACAGATTACATATTCTACTGTGCTTGGTTCCCAGCTACCTTTAAACCTCATGGCCAGATGTCATCAGTTTTAGGAAAACCTGTAAAATCCGTCTCAACTCATCTCAACAGTAACCACTGCATTTCTTCCGCATTCCCATGTCAAGGAACCTTTTTAATGTCATCACTAAAATTAAGGCTACTGCTTTCTTTAAAGGATCTGGTAGCATTAAACCCAAATGCGGCCAGTTTGTTTAATCCTGTATGTAACACATCATCACAAAATTACACATCAACGCTCTCTCCTATTTCACCTTCAGATGGGGGACCCATGTGAGCACCTTCTGAAAAAACTCCAACCAAGCAGCACCCTCCCTCCACCAAGTGCCATCCTGGTGAAGTTTCCACACATACAGATAAGAGGGTTTCTATTTCTCAAAGTGATTCTCCATCTGGAGGCCAAAGAAACAACTCTGCAGAATTTCCACCCAACTCCCCAGTGATGTTCACTCTGGAGTGGCAGGAGCTGCACAGCTCTGGGGGAGCCACAGGCTGGCAGCCCTACAAAGAGCTCCCAAAGCCAGCAAACAAGGCAGCCTTGCACATAAAGCAAGGTATTACCACGGCTTAACAGCCTGAGGTGCAATTCCTCTGGTCTTCTGCACATTTCTCTCATGTGAAAATCTTTCACCTGCTTTCCAGAAACAAAATTTTGGTGCAATATTAAATTGATGTGAAAGTGCCAAGACACTACTGCCAAATTCAAAATTTAAAAAAAATTGTGTTCTTTAGATGATACTTGTTTCATTCATCTATTATATAGCTGAATAACTGCACACCTACAGCAGGTTACAGCTCTAGGGAAATGCAGTGGCTCCTCAGGCAATTCACAAAAGCAGCAGTATTAGAGGTCCAACACCTTCGTGCACCTGAAAAATAGAACTACATCTTTTATTTTCATCTGGTTTGTTTTCCCTTCCAAGATGTCTGTGTATCTAAACAAAGTCAGGTTTCCAGCAGCAGCAAACATTTGATTCACTAAAACCCAGCCTCTAAAGAAATTATTAACAACTTCAAATCATATTAATGCAAATACTATAATGCCCCAAATCACAAAAGCCACTTGTTTTGGCACGAGCAGCCTAGTTAGAACATTTTGGTGGATCAGTTCAGAATTTAATCACTGGGTACAGGCTGCTGCATTTATTAAAAACTGGACTGCTTGCAACTCATAGGCCACAGCCACATGCATGCAAGAATGAAAAAAAATTAATGGAATGAAATAGAGATTAAGTAAATGATTTTTATGCACCTGGCGATAAGCAAACATCTTTATTAGAAAACAAAGACAAGCCATGAAAAATTACAAAATTATCTTTTAATCACCAGTGAGCTTTCTACGGTCTCCTATTTGAACAGGATAATAGTTATTATGTAGATCCCTAAGCAACTGCCTCATGGGGAAATTACATCACCAGTATGGGAAAGGATCACCCCCTCCTCCCTAGAACGGAGCTTGGCGCCTTCAGACAGACTCAAATTTAAAATCCTACAGCTTCACCCAGCTGATCCCATCCACTGGAACACATCTACAAGTGCCCAGGGATGGCAGGAACCACAGGAGAGAAATATGCCCTTTCAGCATTTCATGCACTGATGAGCCTTGTAACAGATAAACATACCCTGCAGCAGCTAAACTGACATGTTACAACAAAGACGAAACGCAAGACTTAAAAATTTCATCAGATTACTATTTATTCCCCTTTTCAGAGGCAGAGTACACTGTGAATAAATCAACACTCAAATATATCAGACTGCATTAACTAAAAACCAAGCTTGGCAGAACAAATTTTATCAGAACTAAAATATTTCAAAACGTAAAAATCACAGACTTGCATATTTAACTTTCTAGACTGGGAATTCAAAAGTACTTAGTATGACAAAAATTCTGAGCCCAAATGTGAGACTATTTTGAAGGCGGCAACATTTCATCTTCCTCCAACACAATGAGCACTAGGTCCCAATATTTATCCTGTTACTGCACAGTGCCAGCACCACTACAGTCCATGGGCCACCAGAACTGTGAGTCCTGCCTGGGGGGCACTGTGGGTTGTGAGGTACCTGTGGCACTGGCAGCATCCAGCAAACAGGAATCATCAGCTGTACCATGTCAAACCACACAGCTCGACGGGCTTTCAAGAACGTATTTATTCACTTCCTTACCTGCCAGAAAGAAAACCTTTCTGGTTTCTGCCTTGAACCGCAGCCTAAGCGTGCAAACCACTCAGCAGTGAGTCGAGGACACACAACTGCTCTGCGCCGGCACAGCCTCTGCAGCCACGCAGGGCCCCGGGGCTGCGGCACAGACCCGCTCGAGTGGGGGATCAGCGCGGGCAGAGGGCGATCCCTGCGCGGGGCTGTGCACCTGGTCACCCTACACAGCCCCGCACGATTCAGGGATCCCTGCGTGGTGCTTTGCACCTGCTGCCTGCACACAGCCCCGCACGAGTGGGCGATCCCTGCACTGTGCTGTGCACCTGCTCCCCACTCACCGCCCCGTGC
>JAWWEV010000018.1:13760567-13821354 GCA_035583235.1 Hafferia zeledoni | reverse complement strand
GGCAGCCCCACACCTGAGCTCCACGTGAGCGGCACAGCCAGGGTCCCTCAGCGCAGCTGCGGGCAGGGACAGCAGAGCCTCAGCGGGCAGAGAGCACGGCAGACACACCTGCCACAGCATGGCTATGCAGAGGACACGAGCCCCCGCTGCATCTGGAGGAAGCCTCAAGGTATTACTGTATTTAAAGAAATGTTAGAAAAGATATTTGATTGAAACATTACCGTAAACAGAAGGGAAAACTAAGCTTAACACACACTCTTGTGAGCAAAAACCCAAGGGTAAAAATGCCCTGCACTTAGCACTTTCACTAAATGACTGTGTAATTTAATTTCCCAGAAACCCATTAGCTTTTACAAAAGGAAAATTAAGAGCAGATGAGAGCAATTCTTTGGTGTGAGTGGAATTTATTTAATATAATACCTGGGGGAGGAAAAAAAAAAAAGATAAATCTGAAAGTGTATGAACAGATACAAAACATTGCAAGTGCAGAAAGCCCCATCCTGCAGAACAGCAGCTCTCACTGGCAGTGACCAGCACGTCAGAGCCCCGAGAGCCTGCCCTGCCCTGCCCAGCACACAGCAGAGCTGGGACACAGCCAGGGCACACACAGCCCATAACAAAAGGGTTGCTGCCATTCAAAACAAACAAACAAACAGGAACCTCCATTTATTTATGGTGTTTTTATATATTCGTATGTGAAGCAAATGATTCAAACCATTATCTGGAAGAGATGAAGAAATAATTGAAATTTAACTTAAAACATTACTCTGGGTTTGAAATTTCCATTATAAAACCCAACATTCACATTAGGCTTTCAGCCAATCTATAATATCATATAAAACCAGCATCAATTAAGCACAGTGACATGCCCCAAAAGGAAAAGAAACAATCTTCTATTTGCCAGATTCATTATATGCAATGATTTGGGGAAAAAAAAACCAACTTATTTTTTTTAAAAAATAAGCCTATTTGAAGCAACAAAACATGAAGCATTGCTGGGGGGAACCAATGGCAACACTAATTTGGGAAAAGTTGCCACAGTGTATTAAGTCTAGGTGAGCCAGCATCTTGATATTTTCAACTTTAATAATCAAAACAATGAGTGATGTGATGAAATGTAAACATAATGTTGTGAAACTGCATTATGATGATCCAGTTGCTGTGAAGTGAATGTTAAGGAACTTTTCCAGCATGGGAAGTTTATAATCCATGGCTTGTGGTGGACTCAATACCACTACCTCAGTATTTCTTGGAACCCTGGATGATCTTACACTCACAGGTGTTTTACTAGGAAAAGTCTTTCTGAACTCTTAGCCCACAACAATATTTGACAGATAACTGTGCATGATGTGAAGCTTGTTAGCTTCCCTTTCTTTTACTATTTTCTTTTAACTTACTGCCCTATAAAATGAGATGGACTGAAGCACTTGCCATAATCTTTGCTGTGCCACTGTTTCGTCATTTGCTTCTTTTATCATTTTCTTCTTTCCTCCTGATGAATTCTGTGAAGGATACAAAATACTCTGTCCCCACCATTCTCCAAATTAATAACAATGTAACTGCGTATAAATTATTGCAGATCAATCTTGCTATTAGTCATATCTCTGGAGATAATTTCCATTGTGATGCCTAATTTTTTTTTCCATGTGTTAAAATATTAATGAATACAGAAACCAATTCAATGAAATCCAACTATTATTTTGGACAAATAGAGGGTCTGCCAACTCCCTATTTGCATCTCCCCTCTCCTTTCCTAAAAGGTAATTAAAATAAGATTCCTAACAAAAACTACAATGGCATCATTCTTAATGTGTGCCATTTTAATAACTATTTACCCTTGCTGGTTTCCTACTACTGCCTTCACCATTATATATTAGTTGATAGCAACCTCTACCTCTTCAATTCCAAAATTCTTTTACTGAAGGCCAACTAAGGAAGAAAACTGACTATTTTCCTTAAGATTTGTTAGATTCTTAACTGGGTAACAATTCTGATGCCTGCCTTCTTTTAACTGTATTTCAAAGTTCAAAAGTCTCTCCTCCTACTGAGAATAACCTATCCCAAAATAAGGTTTGAAAGGCGCTTTTATCACCTGTTCAAGAACTGTATCATTACTGGAAGGCTTACAGGGCCTTCAGCTATTTACCACGTTGCTGCAAAAAACACCCCTCTAATGTTCATCATTAAAAATATCTGCTACTCTATCCAAGCCAGTTGGAGGGCTTAAATTACAAGTCAAATAATAGATTTTACAATAAAAATGAAGACTAATTTCAGTAGTTTGAAAGATGCACTGGCAGAAGCACAGCCATTCTTAGAAACCTGCACAATCACACCACCGAGTCACTTAAATGAACAGCGACTAACACCAGAAGGCATCCCAATCCAGACACTGATCTCTAATTTATATGATTAGTACACAAGATGCGTCTTTAGTTCCACAGTAACTCAAAAGACTAGCTTTGAAAATTCATCAGATTTGGCTTCAACCCATCAAGCACCTCTCTGCTCCTGCCCTCTTCACTGCACGGGGCAGTTTCTACCCAGCTCACACCCAATAACTGGTCCAAGACTGAGAAACAGGATAAAATAAAACCCAACATGTTACTCTGCTTACATTTGTCAGTACTGCCTTTGGTTCTTCCACCTATTTATTTCAAACAGGAGAAGAATCAGGTTTACCCTTTATATTCACGTTATAAACTGAGTAAAAGAAGCCATATGTTTATTAACAATCTGAATAATTTATAGCTCTAATTTTTGTAACAAGCTTCTACTCCCCCCCCTTCTAAATACCAGCTGATGTGTCTTGCCTTCCCTGCATGGTCAGTCCCTCCATTCCCTTAATTCTGGCCCTAAGAAACTATCACGGCATCCCCAGCACAGAGCAAAGTTTGCAAGGAAGAGGAGCAGAGTCTCCACCTCACTGAATTGAGAGGGGTGAGTGTTACACCACCACCAAATGGTATCAAATAAACTGGTAACTACAACTCTGCAGCTGGGCTAAAGTCAGGGAGTAAGTTTAAAGGATGGGAAAATGCAAATCGTCTAAAATCCTCCATTTCCATACATACAGAGTTTTCAGTTTCATTGACAACCCTGTGACTAGCTCAGAAACACCCAGAGCTCTAAAATTTAACCCAACTTTAAAGAAATTAGTTAAAGAAATAATGAGAGAACACCAAGACATACTTGAAAGAATGACCTCCCTTTCTGCTTTGACAGACTGATCTCAAGATGGCAAGCTCATATTCAACCACTACCTTTTCACTCACTATTGAGTAAATTTTTTAATGACTTTTTATCATGTACAACCACGTGGAACTGTGTAGTACACACACAGTGAACACGGAGCACAAAAGTTTTGCCTTTATCTTTTCTACCTCTTGTGGACAGACAGACACACAAAAGAAAGTAATTCACCCACTTCAGATTTCCAAGGCGGACCAACAAAACCCTCTTTAAGTTATATTCAAGAATAATCTGCTTGCTTTCTTCCTGGTAAGTAGAAGTAAAAAAGCTCAGTAGAATGAAGTGCAGGGAACAGTGCAACAGAAGATACAATAGCACATGCTTGAAGGGTCCTGGCAAAAACTGACCTCTCCTTGCAAGTGCAGGGTACTAAAAGGCAGCGTAATTACAGAGAAAAGAATCTCATATCCTTGTGAATAGTTTTCTAGAATGTAATTAAAACAGAAGTGTTGAATAAGCAAAGATTATCAAGTCTAAATGGAGCTACAATACCACCAATATATCTTTGCCTGATTTTCCACATATCTCTATGGATACCAACAGACTGTGCTGGTCCCAAGAGGATTCAGTGGTTTTACTTAAAATATAAGTAACGTCCCTTCTTTTTTTATACTACCAAATCAACAGGATAATTCTGGAATTCATTAGTGAAGAACACTAACCAATCCAACATAATAGCTTTACTTCCTCTGCAAAACACTTCAAAAAATATCTAAATGAATATGGAAATGCATCTTTCTGTGGTAAATTGTTCATTATTGAATCATTATCAACTCTTGTTAGACAAAATTTCTCTCTTTTGCAATGTACAAGATCATTAAAATGTTTGAGAGCTCCATCATGAAAGACAGTGGCACTTTATAATCCACTATCTCTTCAGGCAAATATGCTTAGGGCTGAGCATAATACACAAAATAACAACATCCCCTTGACACACAATTCTTCCTTTTAATAGTGCTCTTAAGTGTTGACAGCAATGGTGAAATATGTTGTTGCTCTTTCTCTTTTTTTTTTTTTTTAATAGTTTTTAACTATTTCTGAGATGTATTTCAGTCATGGTCAAAAGTTTGGAAGGGATTTGTTTCTTAGATTTTTGTTGTGGAACCCCAAAACAAATCACTGCTTTACCCTAGTGAGGTATTTCCCACAAGCTCATCAAGTTCTTGTTCTTCACCTCCACCTCCTTTTAACCTCCCAAGTTCACAGAATAACCAGCCAATGCCTTAAATACCATCTCTGTACACTGGCTAATCAAATGGATGTTTTCTTTCTGCTTATGGGAATACTCATATAAAAAAGATGTTTAACATTTCTTTCTAAAAATTTCAAAAGAAACATAATTTTTCTTTTCAATCATAGACGAAAAAATCCTACAAATACAGATAGCGATACTATATAGGAAACTACTACTGTATGTTTTTATGTAGCTTTTATCTTTTCTCTCTCCAAACTCTCAGCATCAGTTAAGATACACTGCAAAGATTACTGATGTGTAAGTGTGACATACAAAGCTTCATCCTACACTGTAACACAAGTAAAATGAACATGATTTTCTGTTAAGACAAGCCAAAAACCACAGGTCAAACACTTTTAAAAGCATATTTTCAGAGTTTTGATGTGTACATATCTTAGAGATATATACTGAAAGCTTTCCATAATTCTTTTCTGCATATAGAAGGAAATTAAATACTTTTGCTCCAAGAAAATAAAATCCCTAAGAACTCTTAGCCATAAAGCTTTACAAAACTATTTCATTTCTCAGCTGCTTTGGGTGACTGACACATACATATCTTACAATTTGTTAATCCTCTTTACAAAACCATCTAAATGGAGGCTTCTTCTCAAATCTGTATTAATGATTTAATTCTATTACGTCTAATAGAGTCATCTCTTCAATAAAACTGAAAAACTCACAAGATACAGTTGCACCAATTATTTTCTTCACATATTTGAAGGCATATATTGTTTAGAAATTAGATGGCTTAAATTAAAACATGAGCAAATAGTTTGCCCTTGGTAACACAAATTAAAAAATGAAAATCACACTTTGCTATCTATTTCTGTAAAATAAAATCAGTATCAGCTATAAAGCCTACAGACATTCCACACATGCTACTGGTGAAAATACTGGAAAAGCAACTGAAATAATGTCTTTTTAGTTTCCTGTGTTTGAAAAAAGACAACATATTTGAAAGAGCATAGGGAGAAGCTCTAGTCTGCTTTATCAAAACAACTACTACATTATTTTAACTTTATTGTCCTCAGAAAGAAGAGTCACTGACCAAGTGACATGTTCTCTCTCTCTCTCAAAGTCTGCAGAGATGGTCATTTTAAAATTTCATGATTTCAGCTTCATTTATGAAAGTTTCAACTAAATTCTGTTTTCAGCAATAGCTGTGCTTTGTCTGCCTCTGTTTCAGAGAAAATTAAAGTAGTAAACAAAGACTGAACAAAGTAGAAAGATTTCCAAAAGAAATTGCAGACCACCAGGATTTGGATTTAGGTAATCCACTTAGATTACCATGGCTGTGTCTTAAAAGGACAATACTGAGATCACAAAATAGGTCATGTCTACAAGATGCAGAATATAGAAGAGAAACAATGTGAAATGTACAAATTCAGAATAAATATTCAGAGTCATCCTTAAGTTTAAGACACAACATAAAACAAATGGTCTGGAGACCATGTATTACCAAACAACAAATATTGTGAAATCAACATTTTTATGCTCCAAACTGGACAGGGAAAAGGAGATTTTCAAACAATGCCATCAATAAATTAACATTTTCCAGGTAACACAAAGTGCAGGCAATGAGGAAAAAGCTTTCAATACCTAAGGCCACAATACAATACACAGTTTAGTTGCTTTTGCAGTTTTAAAAGCAGAAAATGGTGAGCACCCCCAGGGCTGGAAGCAGTAAGAACATTTGTCTGGCAAAGCAGGAGTTTCCATCTATTTCTTAGAAATAACAGTTTTAAATACAAGAAACATCAAAGAAATTTGAAAATTCAAAGTAAGAAGCAAGACCTCAAATTACTAACCAAGGAAAAGCCTCAAGTAAATTGGTTGGTAGTTCAGGAATTGAGTGTTAGGAAAAAAATTTATTTTTTAAATGCAGAAATTAAAAATTGCTATAAAGGTCTTCTCAACAAAAGTTAAGGAAAATTAAGCCTTAAAGTAATTTAGAATTTACATCAAATAAAATATATCAGCCTTCTAGGTCAACTCGAGAAAATCTAGATAGTTCCTTCTTCTAAAAAGTCCTGGACAACGGTCTTTATGAGGAATCCACCCAACACAAAAAGATTTGAATAGGAAAGTCAGTGTTGCTGTGAGAAACAGAGCAACTTCCAGATGCTTGACATGTCAGGCCTAGACAAGGGAATGAAAAATGTCTCTTTCTGACCAAAGAGGCTTTGAGGGGATACTCGTAAAGAATTACCTACTTACCCATCAGATTTGAGTTCATGAAAGGTGTCGGGGACAATCCTTCATGAGGCCCTAATCGACTGTCATTCAAGTGATCACTGTAATGAGGACTGTCTGCAAAACCCTAGAGAAAAAAAGACCAGAGTATTAAACAGATTATTTGGCAGCCCTGCTAATTGAGTGTAATGACACTTTCCTAATTAAATGTGCAGAGTCACAATTGGTCATTAATCACAAAAGTTGGCTTTCAGGTCTATCTCTCAGAAATTACTCTGCCCACATTTTACTTTCTCCCTCATCAAATAGAAACCACATATTTTCTTAAAAAGCTGTGTCCTCATGGACAATATTTCTAAAAATTGACTAATATGGAGATATTTTGATATTTGAATCCTCTTATTGTTAAGTCAGCAACAACCACAGAGTAAAATTAGTCTGAAGAACTTGCAACTGATTTTTTTTTCCCCTAAGGTTTTTGTTTGCATTAATAAAACACAGTAAAAAGGTCAGGAAGAGTCACTGATGTTAACAAAAGCAGTTAGTGCAAATGAGAAGAAATTCCATTTCTCCTTGCAGCCTGCTATTAATGTGACACATTAGTAGGCATTTTGACTCTATCACATTACTAACCAGCACAGCTCATTGACAAAAGGTTTCCTTCCACATAGTGATTAAATAAACAACTTTGTCACCCAATTTTCAGCCAAGCACTGAAATTTAAATACTTTTTTGCACCTTTCTAGCATTAGTGCAGGAACTCAACAGGCTAGGGGTGACCTTATGCAGTCAGGAAACACTGGTTACTGCAAGCTTACACCAAAGGTATAGGAGATGGAAAACAAGGAAGTCCTAGGATGCACATATTTAATTAACCCAATTACATAAAATTTTCTTCAATACATTTCAAAATGCCTTCAGCTTTTCTGTATGAAAGGTACGAAAATGGCATTTGCCATTCAGGCTTATCAAATGTGCACTGAATCACTTACTCTGTATGAAAACACGAAAGACCAGGCACTCAGAACTGCACCTCATTTGCAGCCCAAGTTTTGAAAAACATTTTGTAAACCTTATCTTACAATTCACACTTAGTCACTTCTTATTCAGAAACCTCAAGCTCAGGCCTAATTAAGAGAGAAGACAAAATTGTTCACAGCTACCAGAAACCATCCCAAGTGCCCTGGGACTATAAAATCATCAATCACTGAACATTTATCATTTCTTCAGACCGCGGGCTCACGTTCCAGACACCATTAATGGGCTGGAACAGGCTCCCTGTCTATGCAGGGGCTGCCAGTGCTGCCAAGGGGCTGCTCAGAGGGCTCAGTGCCGGCCCAGCCGCCGCCGCTGCTGCTCCGGGGTGTGGGCACAGCCCAGCGGTTCCCAGAGGATGTGCTGGAGTCCCTGTGGATCCTTGGCTGACTTTATCTGCTCCAGAATCGCCGATACATGTGATCGGCACTCCGAAACAATCTTAGTGACATTTACAACTTGGTTCTGACCACAAGGGTGTCCTCTGGAAAGCAGGACCCAGCCCCGTCTGTCAGACGAGCAGTGTGGAGCAGCAGCTGCTGAGGAAATGCAGTGGCTCCCAGCTAAGGTCACCACATGTGGGTTATTTTTATGCTGAAGTGAAACAAGAAAGAAATTAAATCTGCTGAATAAAGAAACTAAAATTTGCAAACACAGGACCAAAAACAGAGTTCCTGAGTAGGTACCTTCCTATTTGTGTTCTCTGCATGTACTCATCATTGTGGTTGGTTTTTTTAAAACCTTTTTCTTAAAGTAATACTTCCATTATATTTTATTTTTTAAAGAAAGACTGTGAAGGACATTATCAGTGATAAAGGAGGATCCCTATCTCAGACATTCAGAAAGTGGTGCCCAGATGAACCCCAGAAATGGAAATCTTCAAGACATCCTTATTTACATCGTAAATAACAAAACTACTGAAAATGTGACAGGAGTAAGGCTCGTTTCATACACAGGTACACATCATGCAACACAATCAACTGAATGCACAGGATTATTAGTGCTCCTCCCCATGTTAAAACAGAGGCATTGGAGAACTGGGTGGATGGCTTACACAGAAAGGAATATTCTCCTTGCTATCATCAAAATTCCTTCAAAGAATACTTGACATCATGTTCATCTCATATGCCCTCTCAGTTTCCCAGACTGCACTTGCAGCCAGTTCCCACAGCATCCAACTTATATTTCTACACCACTAGACAAATCAACTATTTTATCTACTTGGAAAACGTTCCAAGTTATCCCTCACAACACCCAAGCCATTGAAAACAGAACATTGAGTACACAGAGGGGAAACGTACCACAGCATATGCCAGCCCTTTAAATAGAGTTGTTTTTCTGTACTTTTAATGCAATTCCCAACTAAAATTAATTGTGCTGGGCATTTCACTCTTTGCCATTACAGAATTTACATTTGTGCAAATTGTAGCCTAAACCTTCATCTACAGCAGACCAAGTTAAAGAGCTTTTACCTTGGTCACCATCCCTGACATCAATTATTCAGTCTGAGGATTGAGTTATGGATTACTAACTCAAGCACCAGAGTTTTGTTTGGGATCAGAAACCCAGGGCTGATGCCCATATATAACTCATCCACACTAAACAAATACAAAGTAACCACAAACATGTGCAGTTTTGATTTAACAAATAGCTTTTGCACTTGACAAAAGCAAATTAAGCAAAATCAGAAAAGCTCTAAGTACAGTGATTTAAATTACACAGAGTTATTTCAGAGCATTCTCCACATTTAAGCTGTACTTCAAATAAAATTGCATTCCTGATACCAATCTTTGCTTTTGCATCTGTATTGTTAACCTACATAATAAACAGCATAAAGTTCTACTACTGGAAAGAGCTGTAATCAATCATAGATGAAAACTTCAGAAGCTTCCAATAGCTTCTGAAAAGCTACTGGAATCTCTGGGTCATAAAATCAAAGCTTTAAAAATGTAATTAATAAATACGATAGTGCAAATTGACAATATATATTTCCTGTTTAAAGAATATGGTTGAGAGTCTTAAAAAGTCTATCTGCAATATCACTAAAGGACAGTGGTTTTTCAGAAGACACCTCCCACCTGTGTGACTGAGTGACAAGGAGCAAACACCACTGGCTGGCACCTGAACTGATCCCTCCTGGCAACAGCAACACAAGGTGGTGATGGGGATTTATATGGATTTCTATCAGAGCCCATTTGCAGATCTGTGTTTTAAAGACTCAGTAATATCCACTGCCAAATTTCACTCTTCCTTTCTGAGAAAGGAAGGAAATCTCAGTTCACAGCAATTCTGAAGACTAATCTAGCGAAGCTCTCTTGATGGCAGGTGGAACGAAACAGGCTCCAAGCAGAAACAGGAACTAATCAGTCATGCCAAAAGTTACTCTCCCTCTTGGGAAGAGCTTTTGGTACATACTCCATTGGTGACATCATTCTTTGGACCACAGGTGGGCTTCCAAAGCCCTGTGGAGCATTTCTACCTACTGTTCCCTGCAGGGCAGGTTTAAGCAGGAAAGCAGGGAGTGTCTCCTTCCAGCCGAGTGCACATCCCCATTCCTGCCACCGAGGCTCCTCAGCAAACACTCCAATGGATTAGCACACGTCAGAGCGCACAGTTGGAGTGTTGAGCAAATAACTGGCAAGAAGTCTGCAAAACAGGAGCTACTGGACAAATTTATTTTCTGCTCTAAGCACCCTGTTCTGAAGGGAGTGCAGATAGCTCAGGGCACTTTGCTGTTTACAGAAAGCAAACTGATTTTGATGATTAGATGCCATACCTGTGAACTCAAAACCACCTTGTTTGTTCCAGGCTCTTATATAACTATTACAAAAGCTTTACCCTTCCCAAAGGAAGGCAAAACTTCTCTTTCTATACTGTTATAGCCCAAATAAAGTGTAATTGCGGTTAACTGTTCCCTTACAGCATTTTGTAGTGTTTTCACTGTTCATTTTGCACAGGCCTCTCCCTGGATTTCAGTCTGACTTTGTGTGTGTGATCAGAAAGACCAAGTCAGATACATCTACAAATAAAAGCAACATAGTATTGTCTACTAATAATACCTGACATGAAATGCAACTGAAAGACTGCTACTAATGAGTGTTGCAATTTAACTGAGGAGTGAAGGCACTATCAGTGTTGAATGCTCTGAGTAGTAAAGGCAGTCTCAACTTTGAATGCTCTACCTTTATTAGTTTTTCAGGTATTTCATTGGATTAGAGTGATGTTCTCTCAGCATTCCAATAAATTAAGTCCACCAATTACAAAACTCCACAGCTACAACAGTTTGCATTCCTACCTCTTCTGGGCATCTTACCCAGAGCATGCAACCAATTCAAGCTTTATCTGTATCAGGAGGATTTTTCAGGCTAACACAGCCAAACCAATTAAAAACCTGAGACTATTTACAAAATCATCAATACTTGCATACAGAACACTGAAAATTACCTTACAGAACATATTCCAGAAGACCCAGAAGACAAAATGGAAAAAAAAAAAAAACATCAACCAAATCAGCCAGAGAAAACACTTTCCTTGCAAGGCATGTTTACCCTACCAAGCCAAAAGAGAATGCCTGATACAATGAGTCTGTGCCCCGTTTTACAAATAAAGTGGTAATTAACCTCCCAAAACTCCATGTCTTTCAATGACCATTAAAAGTCTGTCTGGGTTAATTACAGAACTCACCTAAGAACAAATCAAAAAGCTTCTCCACTTCACTGTTCCTACCTTTTTCATTGCACTGTTTCCAGGGCCTCTGTAGGATTCATCCTCTCCCTTTTACTTCCACTTCAAAAACATAAAACTATTGTTCCTTAGGAACGGTTTGCTGAGATCACACCAGGACTTCTCCATGCATAAGCAAAACTGTACTCCTGACCCTAACTCAAGTTGTGGGCTTCTTAGTTTTGTTTTTAAATAAGCACAACATCTTGTTTCCACTTCAGGGAAAAATCTGAAAAATGAAGGAGATGCTGTAACTACCTGGCACACGATTTCCCTGTGCATTTATTGAGTTCACAGAATAGCTTCTCCCTGTACAGTTTACTACTCCACAGCATTTCATTTGCTCAAGTCCACTAAACCAGAGATAACAGGCTTTTTGTTTGTTTGTTTATCCTCCCCTATTCCCAAGCCCTCTCCTACACAAGTCCCTGGGAACAAACCAAAATCTAAGGCTCAGAACCAAGCTGCCAGATCAGTAAGCACATATTTGCATTTTAGCAACTTACAATATAGCTCAATTATTGCCTTTAAACTTAAGACATTAAAATTCCAGTAAAATGAATGGTTGACTTC
This sequence comes from Hafferia zeledoni, assembly GCA_035583235.1. Taxonomy (NCBI): domain Eukaryota; kingdom Metazoa; phylum Chordata; class Aves; order Passeriformes; family Thamnophilidae; genus Hafferia; species Hafferia zeledoni. Next base: position 13,809,344 of record JAWWEV010000018.1, on the reverse strand, counting down.
ACTGTTTGACATGGCTACAGACCAAAAGATTAAATTTAATGAATGCTGCTTTCAATTCCTTCAGTGTTATAGTTTGGCTGTCTTTAAATAACAAATATTAATTGTTTAAAGCTCAGGAATACTGAGGTCCCTTGCAAGCTAAATTTGGCAATGGTCTTATGAATCAGACAACAGTCATCCAAATGACTAATGTGTAAATGAATGACAGTGAATCTACTGCTGAAATCCACTTTATTTTGGATTATCTGCCTCTCCAAACTAATCTGAGAATTCAAGACAAACAAGGCAGGAAAAAAACACAAGAAGTGGGGAGAGAAAGCAAGACACAGATGGTGAGAGGCAGACAGACAGACCGACCAGAGAGCCTGACTACAGCCAGGAACACTGTGCTGAGTCACTGACTGAAGATTAGACAGGAGGCTCTGAGAAACAGCCATACCAAGGTGTCCTAGCGAATTTAAAAGATTATGGATTATGTGATCATGTTGGTTTCCGGAAGCAAACAGCCTCTTTTTTTTTTTTTTTTAAGAGTATTTTCAGCCACTGAATCCATGTATTTGTCAGTGGCTCCAAGCAGAAAGACCACGGAGCCAAAACCTGGCTGAGTCTACTGAACACACAGATCAGAAAAACGGTGCAAAAATGAAGCTAAGGTAAAAATTAATCCAGGGCAGAGAAATGTTCCTTTTTGCCTTGAGGATCACTCACACTACATTCACTGGTCATAAGTGAACACGAAGGAATGCCACACTGTCACAGGTATAACAATCTCACAGCAAAACCATCAGTGGGAACCAAGCAATGACCAAAATTATTTCACAAAGTATGGAGCAGATGGACGACAATGGGAGACTCCCCCCACCCTGTACACCAACTTCATCCATTTGTTGATCCACAGCTACGAGGGCGAGCTGAACCCTGGCTGATGTGCCAGGAAGTGAACACTTCTCCCCTCCCACATCTCCATCTCCCTGCCCTGCTGAGAGCAGGCAGAGCTCCCACCCCATCTCCCTGCCCTGCTGAGAGCAGGCAGAGCTCCCACCCCATCTCCCTGCCTGTGCAACGAACTTGTATAACACTTATTAAACAGAGGGCTGAATGAAGTTTGCTGGTGGAGATCACCCAAGTGCACCAGAAACAAGGAGCTTTCTAGCTCCCCTTTCCTGCTTTAATTCCTATTCCCTTTCACTATCAGTAAGTGTTAACATTCAACTACAATATCCCAAAGAGAAAAATGCAGTTTTGTGTATTGTGTGGTCAGCTGGTACATGGGGGGTAAAAAGCAGTATCACCACCCTTAAATTCCACATGTTATTGGGAAGCCCAGAGAGCTTTCAGAAGTGTCCTCCAAGTGTCACTGTAACTTACGTAACAAAGCTCTAAAAATATTCATTAGCTTGTTTTCATGTATCAAGTTGAAATACATGAAAACTCTGCATGCAGAAATGGAATATGAGAACAATGGAAATCATGGGGGGGGGGGGGGGGGTTATTCTTGAAATTTGTTTATTTTTAAATAATCACCCTTTTCTCCAGCTCTAAATCCATTTCCAGAAAGTTAACTTAGTGAATGACAAATCTGATTTTAAACAGCTAAACCCAATAGCCAATTACACCTCTAAAGTCCTGTGAGATAAATATCAACATGATATGTAACAGGACAATTCCCTGGCCACATGGAAAACTAATTTGTGAACAGAGTCCAATGCTAATTCCAATATGATAGGTAGTGGCAATAAAACAAAACAAAAACCACAACCAAACGATCCACTTCTCCAATATAGCTAAAATGAAAAATTCATATGATGGAAACCAGATTTTTCTAGCTCTTATCTAAGCTATAAACCAGGAAATAAAATAAAGCAAGTATAGCCAACAGACTAACAATAAATGCTTAAGACAATACTTGAAAACCTAACTAAAGCACTCAGAACTTAAAAATCAGAACTTGCTTTGAGAAGTGCTGCTCATAAATCAGATTACCAAGTATGCTGCATTTGCAAGTGTCCTGTGCACTGAATATAGAATATTAACTTGGGCTTTGATTCCACAGTGAATCATCTGCTAACTTATAGAATACATCAGGAAGAGCAAATAACCAGTAGCAGAACCACCAAACACCTCCCTTCCTTGAAGAAAAGAAAATCAACAAGGACAAAAAGGACACAAATACAACAGACTTGTTAACACTTACTGTATGTCTGTGTCCCTCTTGCCTTGTTTTGCTATTTAACATCTTCCTTTCTTGTTATGTATCTGAGATTAAGAGGTATAAAACACTATTTCAAAACCAGCTATCTCATTACTAGTTTTTGACTTCCTGGCAAATTAGAAGTGCTACCTGGGGGCAGGGGGGAGTAGTTTGGGCATTGCAGGTTCTAATTCATGTCTGAGTATTTCACAGACAGTAGAGGGAACAACCTGCTGTCTGACACTACAAAACTACCTAAATCTAACAGTGGTATTTTGATCAGTTCAACTCTGACTTCAAGTAGATACAGAGCAGAGTTACATAAATGAAGAGGAGGATAAACTGCATACCCAGTACTGGAGCTGGAGTCTGTGTTAAATCGAGTTAAAAGGTACACTCACAGCTTTTAGCACAATGTACGTGCTGGAAGTTTTTTGGAACACCCACAGTTCAGATTTTGGAAGAAAAATACCTCAGCTAATTTATGCTAAATTTTGAAGTTAAAACTATTATGTGTGTATATATAAAAAGGCTCTCCAGCAAGGAAATGTCTTGTGAAAATATTTCAGATATGCTTGATTTGGAGACAGTAATCTAAGGAGATCAAAAACTAACCTGGTCCTTTTATGTCAAAGGCGTGTTATAACAAACTCAACACAAGGAAAGCAAACCTGGCAGAGCACTATCCTTCGTGAAATAAAAGCAACCATCAGCCACACCGCAACAACTGCGGGAGAAAAACACTTAATTACAACACAACGTTTACCCCAAAAAAGTCATTATACAAATTTGTTGCCACATTATGAGTATAAATTACAACTCCCAAATACAGCAGGGAAGCTGCAAAGTTCCAGCATCATCTCACAACAGAAGGACAACGCTTCCAAGCACTGTAGGGCGATGTGTTACTGTGCACCACAGAGAACTTGAGTCAAGTACATCGGAACCTGCTGCCAAGAGCTCAGGAGAACAACTTCCAAACAGCAGCTTTACCTTCCCCTGCAACACACACCAAGAGCCAGCCACTCCTTCAATGCAAAGGATTATGAACACTTACAAAAATCTCTCCAGCTCTGTATCACTCAAATAAGGGAGAGACTTACACCCATCAGCCAAAGATACGCACTGAGAACCCACCACTGCTGCACATATGGATGTAAAACCAAGAAGGAAAAGAAGAACCACAAGACAGACAAACTTGTCAGGGACTTCAGCACAATCATTCAAGTACTTGGGAGACCATCAGCACTATAAAAACTCCACTGACTCGCTAACTACCATTGCTGAATTATTTCTATAAATGATAAAGCTGTCTGACTCTTCTCCCACCCCCAATAGATATCTTTCCAAATTATTCATTTTTCTAGCAAAACCTTTGGCCTATGCAAAAGGGATTTTGCACACAGAAGTCACTAATGTCTCAGTTTGTACCCTGTCACAAATTTAAGATCACAGCCAATTCAAACACAAACACCCACTGCTCTTCCAGTGTTAGAACACCATTTAACATTATTAGGTAACAAAAACACAAGGCTCCTATATAAGGTTTCTTAGCCTTCAACATTACTTTGAAACACTACTGAAATAAGAATGGGTTTGCTTTTAATAAGTATTACCAGAGACTCTTAAAATAAACTTCTGTCCAATATAAGAGACGGTTTTCTGAATTAATTATTGATCAACATATTAAATTACACAACAAACACCCCACCCCAATCACAGGGATATATGTCTAGTTTTCACAGTGAAAAGTTAGTAATGTTCACCCACTTCCCCAGAAACTGTGCCCACACCAACATTGTTCAACAATGCTTCAAATAAATCAAAAAGACCGGGTGAACAACAACATAGTAAACTTTGCTGATAACAAAAAACTTTTAAAAATAATCCTAACTAAATGTTAGAGTTGAAAAACAAGTTGTCTATGAAATTGGTAATAAAAGAGCAAATAAAACTGTGTAAATAAACACAAAATAAACATGCTAAAAAATAACTCAGTGTCATAAAAATGCAGTAACTGCTGTACAATGTAAGAGAAAAATCTTATTTTTCTACACTTTTTAAAACAGTATCACTTCAGACTTCAGTGATAGTCAAAGAATGCACAACTTAGTAACAAATAAGAAAGGAACAGCAAATGAATGTATCATTATGTCAGGCAGAAATTTATGGCGTTCCCCCATCCTGAGCAGTGCATGCAGCCACAATCTCCCCAACACCAAAGTTACCCAGGAGAAGCAGAAAGATTCAGAGAGTGGCACCAAGAACTAACCACAGGTCAGAAGGTGTACAAGCAGATATCAACAGATTACAATTCTTCACTTTGGCTGATGAGAACATATAAAGAGCAGGAAAAACAGAGATGCTTGTGAGGAAAAAAAAAATTATGAAGTACATGAGTAACAACCAGTTGTTACTATTCAGAACACAGGAACATGGTCGAAGTCAGTTAAATCACTGGGCAACACACCTGAAGGAGAAACATCGATATTTTTGACACAAAATGCTTGTAATTATTGCCAAAACTGTAACTGAAGTCAGAAAAATTCCCAAGTTGCAGAGAGGGAGTCCACCAAGAGGTGTGAGAACCATGTCCCAAAGGGTGGCTCTGTCCAGGAAATCCAAGCCCCAGGAGCTGGGGGTTTGCTAGGAGAGTACACTGTAAAGGTGGCAAAATATTTGCCCTAAACTTACACTCTTTGATCAAGCATCATTGCTGGCCACAATCAAACCCTCTGCACTGATCTGAACAGACCTCAGGCAGGAGTTGGCAAAGACAAACATCCTTTAGCCACTATTGCATCACCTTTTTTCATTAGCCTTTAACAGGTATGTACCAAACTATCACAAAATTCCAATGCCATTCAACTGAAAAATTTGCCTTTCTGTGCCCTTGGAAATTCCAGCCAATACTGAGCCAACAATCTAAATTCCTAAAAAATTTTGCTGTGACCTTTAAAGGAAAACTCCAGTAGTAGGAGGCTGAACATGGATTTTAAAAAAATTTTTTGAAAAATCACACACAATATAAAAGAATAAATGGTACCTCTTGAGATTTCAACTTTTCTATGTCTGTAGAGAGGTCTGAGCTTTTTCCATGAAGACTGCCATTTTCCTGTAAACAGACAAGTAGTGAGAACAATTAGGACAAGAATAACATTCTATATTGAAATCATGGGGAAGAGCACTGGATTAGGAAGTTGAACGTGTAAGACAATTATAACTTATTTAAACTCCATGTTAATCAACACAGAGAACAACCTATGAATGTTAAAAGCTGTGTATCATTTACTCTGCCTCCTGAGAAGCTGATCTATATTCTTACAATACAGACCCACACACTCATTTTAGCTCTTCCTCAGAGACATCTGCTCTGGCAGCCTATGTGGGAGTAGTCAGAAGTTCTTGTTACTCAAAATTCCCAATCAGTAATGTGCCTCATTAGCTGAAAGAAAACCAAAAACCAAAGACCATACATCATACCCACAATTTATGCATGCAAGCTTGATTTAGACTGGTAAATGAAGTCCAGTGCTTTTTCAGTGAATTCAATACAGAAGAGAAATTCCTGTGTTCCACCTTTTTTGCAGAAGACCATAACCATGGGTCAAATTAATTCGTGCCTCTTAATCTTTACCAATTCTATATTCTTTGTATATATATTTTTAGTGTTCACTTTTCTGGAGAACACAGGAATGGACTTTTCCTGTAAAAAGAAATTGAGTTTTCTTTAAAAAGCAAACTGTTGTCATTTAAGTGACATTCCAGACTACTATTCTTTATTGCCTCATGAAATATAAAAAAAATGGGAAAAAAAAGCTAACACACAAGGCTCACTGATTTACATTTCTGGAATGTTAGCTGGCTGATCCTCTCACAGAAAAAAATTGTGATTAATACAGCCACACAGCCAATGCATCACAGGCTCAAATTCCAGTTAGGTCAGCTTAACTCATGATTGATTAAAATTAATCAGCAACATCATAAATGATTGTCAAAACACCACACATTTACAAGTAGAATATGAGTTACTTAAAGCTGAATAATTTCAAAAGTAGAAGAGGGATTTGAAGGCTGGGCTTCATGCCTCCACTCATGCAGGATGCTTAAAAGAATGCCTAATTTCCACCTTGCACAGAAATATTTCTTCAACCCATAAAGCACTTCTACATTTATTCTAATTCCTTTACTAATGATCAATGGAAAAATTAGGACTTCATGGTAAATCTTTCTATTGCTGTCTTCTAAAATTGGGCAGAGGCTTTAACAGTATCCAGGGAGCTGAACAAGACCCTGCAGTCTGCCCATCCCATTCCATGGCACAGGAAAGCTGCAAAGGTGCAAATGGGAACACAGCTCTGGCTCAAAGGCACTGGAATCAGAACTTCAGGTGTGCAGTGTGTTTCCAGTTCAGGTACTCAGCTCATTGGCTTTTAGGGAGCAGATATTCATAAACCAAAATACAGCAGAGGAAAGGGAATGTGAGTTACTAGGGGTAAGGGTTCTTTTGACCACTGAGTTGGGCTTTAAAAGAGTAATGTTGTTTTAGGATATTAGACACTATCAAAAGCCTTCAACTCAATAAGCAGGATGAATGAAGCTGAAACGAGAACAGGAGGAAGGTGTTTAAAAGAGAAGCCTCTCCAGCATCATGACACAGCACATCCTATAGCTGGGTAATGTCAATGGAGAGGCAAGTGGTCCCTACACTTTTCAAACAAATCTGCTCCTCAGTAACAAGACCTCTTCATTTTCACAATCACCTTTCATTCAAGGATACAGTTATACATGGTTTATTTTCATGAATTCTTAACCATATATGTTTTAGCCTTAGAAATCTGAATCACTATTATAGCCCAAAATCATTAAAGTACCTAGAAGATACTACCCTGTGTATTTAAAGGAGTTTAACCTTCAAAACTTTGCCAAATCATCTGCCAATTTTACGTTGTAGATTCCCATAACCTTTTAATATGAATTATATTGTGGGCATCTTACCCTTGAAGACTCATATGAAGGACTTGGCTGACCGCTTGTTCCCCAGGATGTGGCACCTGTTCGCTCATCCATACCTGGGAATAAAAAGAAAAATACAGACCTATAAGAAATGATAGCAAAAACAATGTTCTCTGATGCAACCTGAAAGAGCATTCATCTGCTTCCATGCACTTAAAGCAAATTCATCTGCTTCCACATACTTAAAGCAGCATTTCTGAAAACCAAATTTAAGATGAACAGTTTCCTTGTTAATTAAGCTGGCTACAGAGGAACCTGCTCATTTGGACACCTGCAGCTGCTGAAAACAGGAGCATAAAAAGCCAAGAAGATTTGCCAATCTGCAGTGTCTGTCCTACCCAATCCATAAGAAATTAGCATGAGTAACAAAACAAGCACAACGATGCGAACATCGTGGCGTTCTGCACAGCCCGATTTATCCTGCATCTTAAGCACTGAAGATTGCAGCACATACTGTGAAATGTATACTTGTTATCTACTCTCTGCTCTTGTCTCTTGCTTAAGTATTGTAAAATGTGCAAAATTATTTCCCCTCCTTGGCCTTCACATGACACACAAGATATTTTAGCATAAGGGGGAAGAAAGGCAAGACAGACTGATTATATTTCTATGACTTTAAAAGCCCACAGAGACTCATGGTGCCTGCCCTACTAAAACGGTAATATTTTTTACACTCTGTAACGGTTCTTTTAGAATCAGTTCCTTTTATGCAAATCCAGGTTACAGCTCACCAGAGAAAGGGGAAGGAAAAAATAGGGAGATCTTTAAACACAGTATCAGAATACATATCCCACGTATTATTCAATTTCTCTTCAAATTCAATTGGTCAAAGCATCTTTAAAACACATTCCCTAAAAACTAATTGCAAAAGTACCTACAGCAAATTCCTTCATATTGGATAATGCTGCTATTCTAGCAATTAAGTTCCTGATGACCTGTATCAACTACAATTTTTTCTGAGGTGTGAAACTTCCGTCCTCACTGCAGACTTCCGTGCACTTCGGCCTCCAAAACACAACCCATTCCTTCCCTGTCACATGAACTTTTCTCATGAAGAGCTTTGATACACACCATAAATTCTTTATGTGATATCAACTATTTATGAAGCTCTATGACATCATAATTTGTAAATAAGAACTAAGTGTCACAATTTATAAGTAAGAGTAGAGTGCAAGTTACTCCATACAATCATCTCTAAATCCTAACTTTATACTACAAGTATAACATTTTCATTAGTATTTCTCAGACTGGTCATACTACAAAGTAGAATGTAAGTTAATACTTTAAATAACTACCTATGGGCTACTAGTATTCTAATCATTCTTTCCATAAGAAATGTGCTTTATGAAGCTATAAAATACTGTTTTGACAAAGAGGCTGCAGAAGGGACTGTCAAACTGAAAGTACAATATAATCACCCACATAAAAACTACAGACACCTTTTGTGTACTGCAGGAAAGATCCTCAAGGTTAAAAACGTCCTTTGAAAATGCAAACCCACCACTCTATTGAGCCAGCAGTTTGGGGAAGTTTGCTGCATTTTGCAGCTGACAGCATTGTTGTTGTTTCATTGTAACTGGTCCAGGAGCTGAGTAAAGAGTCGTGGCTGGCACTGACAAAGGCAAAAGTAATCTTTTGGCACAATTGACTCTTTTCTGCCAGAAACAACAGCGCTAGTAATCCAGTGACTATCATAACAAGTCTTGCATTGCTTTAGTTGCAAAAGAGACATATGTGGGGTGGGGGGAAAGAAAAATATCTTACTGCAAGACAAAGTCCTTGGGAAAGTTTAAGACACAGCACATCATATCAACCATTTGGGGAAATATGTCAGTAGATAATGGTTATGCATAGTGTTCAGATGCATGACCCCTGATCAGTAAAACGTGCTACTCACTTAAAAATTTGAGTCAGTAGGACATAAGGACTTATGTTAAGGTTCTGCTAAATCAGCACATGTACAGCTAAAAATTCTTGTATTTTAATTCGACCATTTGAATTATGCAAATAAATTGTTTAAAGAAAATGCTCTAAAACACAACATCTAACAGTTTACATCAGGAGGAAAATTAATTTCTCAATACTTCCAGAATTCCTTCTTCTAAAAAAGCCCAGTACAGTTAGCTAGAGTTGTCAGGAGTACCAACACACTTACTTTTTGCTGCCAGGTGTCTTTTCCCTCATTTTCATGCAGCAATTTTAATTCTTACAAACCTCAAACCTCTAAATGTACCCATCAAACAAAATTTGCACACAAGGAACATGCTCTCATATTTTAAATCCCCTGTGAAGGCTACAAGAAAAAAAACCCAGGAAATCAGATACGTGTCTGTGATGGCACTCAAGGAGTCTGTTCTGGTTTGTTCACTAATGTGTTCTTTCATGGACAACAGAGGAAAACCAACCAAACACTGAGACAAAAACCCAGACAATCTCTTGCAGGCTGGGCACAACCAACCAACACATACTTTAAGGCAACCAAAGACAACTCAGTGTGAATGAGCCACGACCATAAGATACACCCTTCGGATGGGAAGCTCCTGGAGTGGGGAATACTCAATCAGAACACAGAGTCATCTATGGTAATAAATTCAATAAAGTCTCAGAGCAAAAGTGTCATGAAAAGACTCCTAGTGTTTTCCTGGGAAATGCAAAGGAGAATGGAGGAAAACTAGAGGGATCATCACCTTAGTATAATACCTTCCGCAAGGAAGCATGGTGGCCAATTCCAGTATCCAGTAATTCATCATGGATGTTAAAAGGCAAAGGAGAGATGTGACAGTAGAGCACTACAACACGTGCTACATGGCAAAGGGTTGTGCTATTCTCACTCCCTATAGGCAATGCAAAACAGACGGAAATTGAACAACTGTGTATTGTTATAAAGGTCCAACAACACAGACACGTGTTCAGGCAGACGGGAGTACAACGAGGTTCTACCCCTACTTCCTTTTTTAGTAGGCATTGAAGACGGAAAGTAATCGAAATGACTCGCGATGTCACAGTTCTCAATCAAACCCGACTCCTTCTGTGGCAGATCCGCTGTACTTTAATGAGGGGGTGATTAGTCGGTGGCATTGGCTCGAGCACCATTCGCACTGGGGCACCTGCAGCATCACTGCGGGACACCAGCCCCGCCCTGGGCCAGCAGGCACAGCACAGCCCAACACAGCCCAAACCCCCTCAGCCCTGCCCTGGCCAGCAGGCACAGCACAGCCCAAACCCCCCAGCCCAAGGCCCTGCAGGCAAGGCTGAGTGCTCCTCACTCACCTCAGGAGGAGAGGGACAAGGCATGAGGATGCTTTCTGACTTTGGGCACTGAATTCTAAAAAGGCTTTGGTTAATGTCAATTTTATGATGCCACTGATGCTCTTCTAGAAGAAAAGCTGAAACAACCTGTTGCCTCATTACTTTGACATATGTATTCATTCCGAAGAAATGGGTCAAAACATTCATCTAATAAAAAGAATTGGATCTTTCATTTCTGTTTGATTGTAAGTTCTTCTCACTGGCATAAGACAAAGAAGTCTATATTTAAAACTTATTTCAGGAGACACAGGCTCTAATGCTCGTGTAAACACGGTAATATACTTTATAGGGTTACCATCTGCTATGATGTTGATCAAATAAATGATTTGACAAAAAAAAAATCACATTTTGGATTGTTATACTAGGTACTCAAGGTATGAGTTTCTATCTTTTATAGCTTCTTTATCCAATTTTGTTTCAGAGTAATGATATTCCTTCAGATAAGATTCAGCAGCTGAAATCAATTACAAAAAACCTACAGCACAAACCATAACAGTGTTGATTGTGTTTTGCATCTTAGACACACAAACAAATCAATCTACCATTAGGCCATATATTGCAAAAGTCTATTGTGAAGTTTAATACCAGTTATTACCTAAAACTATATTTTAGATCTAGACTTTCTAGTAAGGAGGTGCAAAGAGAAATAGTATTTGATGGAGAAATACTATACTCGACTAAATATTTTAACTTTGAATAGGTTAAGACTAGTTTTCATTCTCTTCTTGTTGTTTTCAATTGAAAATATTTCTCTTTTTATAGTAGATTATATTTTTAATAACATAATAAAACCATTTATATTCTAACAAAGAACTTGAAATTCTCGAGTCTGGTAAATAAATAAAGACAAAACACAGTTCCACACATTTGTTACTCAGGTGGGGAAAGGATATGGACAACAAGGGGGCCATAATTACACCCAAACCCAAAAGCAGCTTTGACAATTGATGTAATGTGATGGGCTTAAAATATACAAAGCTAAGGGCATTAATCAAATTGAGAAGAGAAATGAAACACAGGCAACCTATCAATAGCCTAACCACTTCAGCATCATTGGGATAAATTCAGATACAACATTATAATTAGGTACAAGACAAACCACTTTCATTTCAAACTATATAAGTAGAGAACTTTCCTCCATCCATCCCCAAAGGAAAAGCAAGGGGAAGTACAGGCATGGAGGGGGAAAAAAAGAAACTTCAAAATACTGTTTCTTGAATAATGCACTGTTTGTTTACAGCACATGAACACCAAATTCCCTCCATCCCTCCAGATCAAGGTGGAAAGTTACTCCCCAGTAACAGAATTGCTTGTCAGAGGCACTAAGGGGAATAGCAGAGCAGTGTCCCTTTCTGTGCCTTTGCTCCAGAGAAGATGAATAGAAGAGCTACGGATATGTCACAGAAACACCATTTTGAGTTCAGAGTTGTTTGGCACAAACTCTGAACTCCACAATTCCCTCAGGAAACTCCCCAAGACCATTTTACCCAATTGCAGGGGGCTGCTCCTTCTCTCCCCTGTATTGACCAGCGGTGTCACAGCCTGAACAACTGACCCATCCTGTGCTCTAAAAGTGACATTTCTCCTGCGCTTACTTGTTCATGTCTGCCCTTCCCCACTGCCCAGTGAGGCTCATAACATGTCAGGGGGGGCTGTGAACTTCCAGCCTGTAAGGGCAGGGGTTTAAAAGCACAAGGAAGTGCTGCAGGGGTTGAACCCCCCTGGTTACCCCAGTTAGTGCCCATAAAACTGGCTTCCTTTAGAATATCAATCTTTGCAAAGATCAGTTTGTGAGATCTGTTTGAAATATTCAACAGTGATTATTAATAGTAGTAAATAAATTAAATTTTCATTTTTGAAACACTGTTTATTCTGGAGAATTCCAGAGCATGATTATCTGACACAGCCAAGAATAAACATCTGGTATGTCTGTTATTGTGGAAATTATTTTAAGAATAGTCAGAATATGCACTACACAAAGTTCATTTCTATCTACAGAATAGGCAATCACAATTAAAACTTCAGTAGAACTAAATTATTCAAATGAGAAGAATGTGCAGCAAGTACACAATTGGCCTGGGCAATAACTAAAACTTGGATCAAGATTAGGATTGACAGATGTTATAAATTAGTTGTAACCTGACATATCAGCAAATGAAATGCTTGTATGGAAAGCTCTTTAAAATCTACACGTTCATACAGAAAATTACCTGAAAGAACAGTATTTTCTCAGGTCAGAATAAAACTTCAGAGTGTACACTTGAAGAACTTCCAATGCAACAAAAGACTTACATTGTATAAATACAAAAGAAAATGAAAAAAAATCATGCTGGTTCAGGAAAAGTGATGAAAAGCTTGAATTTGCTTTAAAAGTGTCTATTATCATCAGAAGTCAGTACCAGTAATACAGCTCCTGCATAACTATCAAGTTTTTTTTAGATTTGTTTCAACTCATTACCTAAATACAATTTGCTATTTAAAAAAGGGCAATTGCTACTTTTAACTTGATTTCATAAACAGTCCTATTCATTTCTTGCAATAAGACCTATGTACTCCCTAAGAACAACACTGGGTTATTAATTCCTGTAATAGCAGCACTCAGAGAAATGACAGAAATTCCCTGCTTCTCTTTCCTCATATTCTCTGCTTCTGAGACTCTAAATCATGTCACCGAACACACAAAGTGACCTGACATGACCTGGACACTCTGAACACAATACAGCCCTCTCAAAATAAGATTGGAACTGGCATTTCCCACACAAAATGTGCTAAACCAGAAAACTTCACACTGCTACACACAACAAGAAAAGTACATCAGGTACAGTTCAAAGAGGAGAGCCTTATTTACAGTTCTGCATGTAAAATGCTGCATGCAATGCATTTGTTATTTGTGTATAGTTACTCAGACAATTCAAGCTAAAACTAATGAGGAAAACTATAAAAATTAGCATTTAAACTATTAAAAAAAAGGGATTTCCTTAGAAATCCATAAAGGTGCTCAGAGCACTACACAATAGTGTATTCTTTGCCCTGGAAAAGAAGTATTTCTCTATATTAATACAAGCTTTAATATTATTATTCCTTGATCCAATTTAAGGTTAAAATTCTAAGAGAAAAAATAAAATGTGAATCTTCCTGAATTATTCTGTATATAAATAATATTTACATGTGTGCACACACAGAGTATGTTTTGAAGCCTCCCTGGCTACAAAAGCAAACCAAGCAAACAAGCCTTTAGCAGAGATAGAACTCAGAGCTTTATTCACAAGCAAACACACACTCACACAGCTAAACTGCCATTAAATTGCTTTGTGCTGCTTGTTCCTCTCTGTATGTTGAGCCACGAAGTGTCAGACTGAACAGCTCTAACCAACAAGCCTCAGCCCTTGGAACTGCCCATCAGAACAATCCATTCTACTGGCAGATTGTCCTGTGGTTACTTCAGTTATGACTCAACAGCTTTATATAACCACACACTTGAAAAAAAATATATATATATATTTATATATACACTCCAAATCAAGGCCGGTGTCACAAGACTGCACACACCAGGCCAAAAATATTCTAATACAGCCCCAGGGGCAACAGCTACTGTTACCAACTGTGTTACAACAGCACAGAGAACTGCCCATTCAGGCACAGGAACACAATAAATCTGAGTTACACAGCCTGTAACTCAGGTGCTAACTCTCATGAATAAAGAAAACATTGCAAGGGTGACAGCTCTTCTCACAACATGTCTAAAAATGTTGAGAAAAAGTACTTTCAGTCATTTACTGTATCACAAGATGTCCAGCAAATTTTGACCATCTTGAAAACAAACTAAAATCAACCTCAGGTCTATTTTTTCATGGTGTTGGTGATGTGCATCTTTATACACATACAACCAAAATAATCCAATTGCAACAAATTAAAAGTACTTTGTTGATATTTAGATCATGAATATGTTAATTGCTACTCAATTCTTTTAAGGAAAAAAGAGACCCTCTGAATACCCAGCAGAGAGAGAAAAAATGAAAAAAAAAAATTGTGAGAAATATATATTTTGAATTTCCAAGTTCATGAAGGTGAACCAGTGGAGAAATCACACATCAGATAAAAAGCTTGCAACTTATTGAGCCAGAATTTTGAACTTTAAGTACAATAGTAAGTATAGTATAAAGTATAGCCAAGTAAATGCCAATGTAATTCCACATTTACAGTTCTGTGATTGGAAACAATTAAGATCACAGAAGTCTGAGTTTGAACTTCAGAAGATCCAGACCAAGTTGTTTCCTAAAAGCATGTGGAAGAAAACCTGTGTGAGCTGAGGTAAGTAGCACCTCTGTATTATCCCATGTTTGGCTACTCCCCAATATTGAAATCTTAAGCCCACCTGTTACCAGCAGCTCAACACCTCAGCACCAAACCAACAACACACACCATCTAAAACATCTGACAATTTTCATAAAACAAAGCTTGTAGAATACAAAGAAGTCTGTAAGGTTTTCAAGTTTGCCTCCAGACAGGCATATCTTTAAAAAGATTTCTTGTGACTACTTGTTCTACAGAGCACATCTAAGTCAGCTGCAGGAATCAACTCTCGTTACTGAGGAAAACAGAAGTTACACATCAGGGTTGTGTCAACTTCAGTTTTTCATGAGAGAATTCAGGCTCTTTCAATACAGCTGGGGAAAAGTATTATACAAACATGTCAGCATTAAACATCCTCTTTGAATTCTAAAAACAAAGTTTATCTGTTCAGTATTTAAACAGGGAAGAATGCTTAATGGATAAGTGCAAGCACTGCACATCTGTTCACCTAAACCTGAGCTGTGGTAGGTTAGCTCTAAGTTACATGAGGAAAAAAAACAATTGAATAAATACAGCAAATGTTGACTTAGGTAATTATTACAACTAGTCTCACTTACCTCTCTCCTCTTTTGCCAAAAATCAAGAGGAAAGCCTCCATACTGCTTCATTTTCAAACAAGAAAGAAGGTTTTGCAAGGTTAGGGCCTCACCATTTGCCCTGCAGCACAATGAAGTGCCTACCAGTTTGTCCAAGGGTCCCTCAGTATAAAAGCTGTCTAGGGCAGAAGGTGTTTTCTTCTGTTATTTTAGGCATGGAGGAAAAAAGGTTTAAAGCAAATTATTAAAAAATTTCTAGAAGCATCTCTACCTGCATTTATATAGCCTAGAATTTGAGCTGATGGAAGTCAGCATTAGCCTGCAGAACCAAGGACTACTTTTTCCAGTATGCACTTTGTACCAACAAGTGCTTCCCCCTCCATAAGCTGGCTGGAATGCAATAAGGCTTTTGCCAGATGTCCAAAACCAACAGTTCTCAATAATTCCATTACTTCCAAAAGTCATAGCCAGAATCCAGTCTGAACAAATAGAGATCTGGCACAGTCTGTGCTGCCAGCAGAGCCCTGAGACATCTTAAAAAAAAAAAAAAACCCAAACAAACAAAAAACCCAATAAACCTTTCTTTCCTCAACACTGAGACATTTCTTCCAACCACTTATTTGACAGAGATTTTATTGGTATTGTTAAACCTCATTCTCAAAGTAAAAAAAAATAAATTATATTCTCTGACAAAGGAGAGAAATGTATCTTCAAATTTCCCAGATATGATTACATCTGCCCAAAGCCTTGCTGCACCAAGCTGCTTGCTGCCCGGGCTGGGAGCTGCCTCTGAGGCAGGCAGGCTTTGTGTTGACAGCTCCCTTAGTGTGAGTGGCAGCAAATGATGGTGTGCCCACAGTGCTAGAAAGCTGATCTGATACAGTTCAGCCTCTGCCCCACCAAACGAGGTGGAAGGAGGACTCTGCCTGATGCTGCCAATGGGCCGTGCTCTGACACTTGGCAGTGCTGCAGCCACAGCCATCGAGGGACCCTGGCTCACCTTCTACCCCAAAAAAACATTTGCTTCTCTTCCTCAGGTGTTTCCACTCTTTCCCTTTGTTTAAAAGAAAGGCTGTTCCTCCCCTTGAACTAGGAGGTGTCGGCACAGCTCAGTGAAGCACAAAGCCACAGGGCACTCGTGTTCACTGGGTTCCCCTTAATCACCAGACGCTGTTACCTGACCTACTGATTTCTGATCCAGAACCATCCACATTTTAACTGTCTTCTGGTACTATATGCATGTTGTTACAGCTTGTAAGTCTGGAAAACTACCTTTCAACAACAAAATTACACCTGTAGGGTATCAGTAATACAGAACTAAACTTATAGAGTAGTCAAGACTCCCTGTTTAGCATTGTGGTATTTAAATACTAAAGAATAATTGCAATAGTTTCACACTGCTAGTTTAGCAAAAACATGCAAATACTCTGAAAATAACTTAAAGTGGTACACAATAACTAAAAAAACACAACTTACTTGTCTATTCCAGAAAATAACTACTAATTCTGACAGGGTCTGGCTCTGGTGGAATTGAGACCAGAATTATCTCCATTTGCTGGTGAGGATGTTGAGATTTCTCCAACTTTACTTCTCAACCAAAGACTTTTCCTTTCCTGTTTGAAGACTTCACTGATACTCCTTCTATTTCTTCTGCTAGTTTTTCATTGAATACTCCACAGTCTGGTTCAACTGCATAACATTTCTGCTTGGCTTAAATCCTAAATATCACACTTTTTATAGAAATCTGAGTTTTCAATGCTTTTCTTGTAACAAGTGTTACATGAGTTAAAACACTCTTAATAAAATGCACTTAGAAACCACGCACACTTCAGAAGCAGAACTTTGACAAAAAAGTTAGAACTAGAATTTATAGTCAAGTAAGCCCATTTAAAATTGCCTTCATACTCTGACAGCCTTACAGCTGGAACTGACACACCTGTTGCTGCTCAAGTGCACTCGTGCTGGGTTTTGGTGTTTTGTTTTTTTTTAAATGAGGACAAGTTGCACTTTAAATACAAAATAAATTTGCTGTTGCTGCTTCTCCGAGTATGCTGTTACAGCAGTTCTGTAGGTTATAGCCAGAAAATGCTGAAAGCCAATAAAATACAGCAGAGAGTCTTCCTGTGGCAAAAAGCACCCTTAGCTAGTAATTATCCTACCTACAGTAATAACACCGTACTAAAGACTTTACAACATTTACTTAAGTAGTCAGAAAGCAAGTAGCAATCAATAACTAATTTTATTCTTTAATTCCTCTTCCCAAGATATTTTAGAAGTCCCTCCTTTTACAAAAGCATCAAGTAGTCTCATTTCATTCCTATAAAAATTACACCTTAATTTTAAGAACCAATTTCTAGAGCATTGAAACTAATGATTTTACATTGAAATTAGGACAAATGCATAAACTTAATGCTACAGTGAGCAAGAAGAAGTGGAAGGATACCAAAGCCCTTCAACTGGCCAGCACTGCAGAGCACAGTGAGTGCCAGCCCTGCCCACACAGCGCCCAACCTGCAAAGCTGCAGCGGCACCGAATCCCCTCACACAGCGAGAGCCCCACAGGGCAGCAACACCCACCAGCTCCTCACAAGGTACTCTGCAGGAGCCACTGCCAAACAACAGCTCATGAGTCATGGTTTGTGTATGCAAACACAGCCTGTCTTCCTAACCAAGGGCTGGCTGTCCCCAAAGGAGGCCATGCTGCTCCATGTGACTGTCACTGTCCCCACTACCCATGTCTCGGCTCTGCTGTCCCACTCCCTCCCAGCAGCACCAGGGCACTGCAGGGACCTGCAGTAAAGCTGCTCATGGAGAAACTTGCAGAAAATAGAATCATAAAAAAGAAAAAAAAAAAAAAAACACACCACGAAAACCCCTTGCTGGTTTCTGGCCAGATGAGCTCACAGAAATATTTCACTCCCAGGCCAGAACAGCACCAGTGTTGGCAGAAAGGAAAGGGAGAGTCAGGCAAGGGCAGGGTCAGGGTTGCACCAAGGGCCAGGGCAGCCAGTCCATCACTCTGCCAGCATTAAGACTGGCTGTATTGGAAAAAAAACCAAAACCAGTGATTTCTGCAGAGGACAAAAAAGAAAAGAAAAAAGCCCCCCATCACTGTGTGCTGAAGCACAAGATCCTGCAGTTTACTTTGGGACTACTATCTGTATTGAACCATTGGTGCTAAGCCAGTGTGTGAGAACAAAAACTGAATAAATGCATACTTGAATTACATCAAACACTAATTAGCTCAAAAGTCTTTAAAATATCGAATCTGCTCAATATCAGGGTAGAAACAGGTTACCAGGAGGTACAACACTGCCAGAACACTCACACACTTTATTGTTCACTTACTAGAATTTTAGCTAAGTTACAAGAGGAGTAAATTAACTTCAGAGGAATAGGCAACAAAACCCAAGCATTTTCCTTCCCTCTGTTTCTTCTGTAATTAAAAAGACTAGAAGTAAGAATCTTTATTTAAAAAATGTCAAAGTACATTTTGAAATTTAGCCAAAACAAGTCTTGGGTTCCACATGCCAAATAAGTTGCTTATATAAATTACTATTTCCCATTTTCTCTTTTGTATTTTAGAATCTTAAGCATTGCCAAAACAAGCCAATTGGAACACATTGCCCCTCTAGGTGGTGACTTCAAGTTTAAATTTTGTTGGTCTTAAGTCCTGCATCTCCATATTCCTACTTTCAGCTCTGGCAAAGCTTTTAGGCTTTGCTTCACTTTGTACTTTACTTGTTCATACTCCAACACTCCAACGCAATGAAATCTGTAAAAGTGCCCAGACTTGCTCAACCACTACCAATAAAAACATTACCATTTATAAGGGTTATCAAATAATTTTAACACGAGACAGACTCTTCATATTCTGTTAAATACATAAAATAATAAAAATTAGATCAGTTTTTGTCTTCTTGAAAAAGACAACCATGAACTGATATTTGGGGAAGAAGTTCTTATTTTCCAATCACAAAGAACATTATTACCCTTCAACATACTATCTTTGCAGTGTTTTGCAGACAACACTTTGTGAAAGGATAATGAGGCACCAAATGTCTCCTCACATCCCCATTTATAAGTGAAGGATTGCTGAGGGTTCAGAGAAAGAACAACCCTCCCTCTCTCCCTCCCAGATGTGAGAGAGCATTCTGAGGATTCACACGTGTAATGGGGCAGTGCAGAATAAACATACCAAACAGCTCCACAGCACATCTGCACGTGAGCTAAATATGCAGAACTTGCTCCTTCAGACAAGGCTGGCCCACATACTTCTATGAAAATTAAAAAACACTTGTAAAGTGAAGCAAATTCATAACCAAACACTCTTCCCCTGAATGCTGTGCCCATTCCACAGGTGTACGAGGCACTTCCCTGACAGCCAAATCAACACAAGTACCTGAGTGAATTTTCACAGATTATATGAAAGCCCAGTGGATTGGACAAATCCATATTAAGGCACCTGGCAGTAATCACGTGAAACAAATGCACAAATTCAAGTACAAGAGCTACAGTAGGAATTCTGTTCTACTTCACTGCACACACCTTGACATGCAAAGCTTATATTTAAAAGGTCACACAAGGGAAGCAAACACGTGCATCACTCAGGTATATATATGAAATTTGGCCTGTTAAAAAAACCTGCATACAATACCAATTACAACATCAACTTACCTTAAGGAATATGAATTTTTGTTAGGACTTTATTTATTGCTTTTTTTAAAGAAAAGCCATGCGAAGAGTAAATCTGAAGGCACTCTTTAAATTTTCAAGTTTACTGTTGAATTTTTAAACATCAGAGCATAACTTGCCCTGAGTAAGATATACATTCTTAACTAATTATCAAGAAACTGTAACATTGTGTACACTTCAGGCCCTAGGATCCCTTTAGCCTAGTTTTCGTTTTCCTAAAGGACTCAGAGTGATCATTATCTTAATGCTGAACCTATTAAGGGAGAAACAGAAAAAAAAAACCCTAAAGAAAAAAAACACTAAAAAATAATCCTATGAATTTTTACACTGAAAAGATGACAAAATAAGAAAGGAAAAAGAGCATGGAGAAACAATCAATACCTGCTTTTATTAAAAAAGGTTCAAAGTGAAAAAAAAAATTCACACATGGCAGAACCTGTTAAGACCTGTGAAGCCTCTAAGTCATCCAACTAATTAGGTTTTAAAGAAGTCTTAAAATCTAATAGATCCCATTCCTACAGAATTTCAATGCAATATAGATTCTTAACTCTTTCATTGTAAAACCAGAGTTCAGTCGTTTATAAAGGCTGTAAAAATACAGGTGAAGCTAAGCCACTTCATCTTATTTTCCACTAAGAATGAAGTCCATATGAAGTCACAATTCTATACTTGCTGTACTTTATTAAATCCAGAGTAATGCCATCTCTAATGCTACTTACAGAGAAGTAATAGAAGAATCTGATGTGGTGCCTGTATTGATCTCGTGTTGTACTCAACACTTCTGTTGAGAGTCAATTCCATCTCCTTCACACCCACATCCCTCATTCTAACACAAAGTTCACAAGATTTTTTTAAAATCACAATACATTTTCTGCTGAAAATATAAAAATTACAGAATGGAACATCAGTATTTTAAGCAGGTCTATCAGACTCGGTATTTGGCCTAAAAAAATACTGACTACAACTACAATAGTGTCATTGTTATGTGTATGTCACCTTTTACCCAAGAAATTCCACTCAACTCCGATTTTAAAACGGCTTCAAAATGATAAGTCTGTAACTGCAGCAATCCTAAGGCTGCTGGGCTTCCAAACCTGTTCATGGCAGGGCTGATTGATTCCATCACAGCACCCAAGAGCCCCAAACTGAATCTAAATCACAGCAACCAACCAAAAGCACAGGCAGAAGCACTTTATCCTCCAAGCATGGAGGATTCTAAAATACAAAGAATGGAAAATGTACTGAAGTTGGTGAGTTAACTAAATCCCTATGATATATATCCCTACAAACAGCATATATTTCAATTAAAAAAAAGGTATAGAAGTCTCAAAATCAACTTCATGAACACTCTTAAATTATGGAATACTGTCTGAACTTAGTGATTGTCAATGTGGTTACAGCACCAAAAAGGTTGGGGGGGGTGGAAGGCAAGATGCTGTTGATGAGAGGTAAGGGAAAATGAGAGGGAGCTGCTCTACCCAGGCTTTTGCCAGCTTTTTCTTTGTCCCTTGATGTTGTCAGTCTCATTGGAAAAAAAATGTAGCTTTTATTTTGCTTACTTTCCAAATGCAAACCAACTAATTCAAGGCCACCAACAGCCTCGAGAGGGAGAAAGAGCCACCTGTAGAGGTCACCATTCTAAAAGCGGATCAGTAAAAGGGAGGCAAAATGTCAACTCCTCCCTTTAGGAGGGATGAGATGTTATGTGTGTGGAACAAAGATAATTTAACGCACCTATACACATACATGTGTCCTCTCTCCTGTAGACAAACAGCATGGGAATAATTTTGTTCTGATTAATACAATGTGGAAGAAGATGAAAACAAAATTCCTGAACTGGTTCATCACAGGAATAACACTTGAATAAAAGCAGTTTCCTATGGCAGAAAAGAGCGACCACTGTAATTAATTGTTTCATGAATTTAATATAAAGAATTTCTACAGATAATTAAATAGTAAAACTAATGTATAGATGGCACAGGAAACTTTTAAATTTACATTATAAGATTTTCATAGTAAATCAAATGGTAAAACTCCTTCCTGGAGCAAAGAGTTTTGCTCATATCAAAGTTAATATGTTCTCACAAAGGGTGTCTCTGGAAGACTGAGCAATACATGCTTAAAAAGTTCAAAAATTTAAAATACTGTACAACAATTAAAATATCTTTTACCAGATCGTGAAAATACATTAGAAATAAAAGAATACCTGTTTTATTACTATGTATAAGGTGAAAAGGATCATAAGAATTCTGATCATTCCATCTTTTCTTTGAATGTGTGGCAAGGAATCAGGTTTAATGAAAACTTTCTCTTGATTTCCACAGGAAAGCAGTACACAAACCACTTGCTACACAAAATCCGATTTGTTTCTTTTGGTTACATGTAGTTCTCCTCTGCTGACCTAGGCATTTCAGGTGGGGTTGCTCTTTGCAGGGACAGAGAAGCAATTTGACTTTAAGTTATGAAATTGAAACAGGAAGGCTCACAGTTACCTTTTTTCCCCTCCCCCCCAAAAAAGTTAATTAAAAAAAAAAAGTAGTGCCCAGGCCCATCTAGAAAACTTGGCTTTGAAATTCAAAGGAGTTTTCAAAAAACAGTTGGGTAGATATTATGAGAAAGTTACAATATCTATTAAGTAGGACACAGAAACCGTAATTTTTAATTGAAATGGGAGAACATATTTTTGCTCTGAAATGGGTCAATATGAACAAAGTGGATTTCAAAGGAATTGTGTTTCACTTTGGAGTGTTAACTCACTGGTTTTTAAATACTTGAACCTCTTTGTTATGTTTGTTTACCATTGTATTTCGTCTTTGGGACATGCTGCAGATTATTATTTGTTTTCTGATTGCCAATCCTTCCCTTTGGGAGATGGTTTTTGTCCAAGGTTCTCCAAGTTTCCATCCTCCTCAATACACATCCAGCTCCACCATTTGGCTCTGGCTGTGAGTTACACAAACAATGCAGTCCCCAGACAATCACTCACAGGACCCAGGCTGGCAGCAACGGTCAGCAGTTGGATCTGACAAGTCACACTCTTGGCTGTTTGCAACTTCTTGCATTAAAAACAAGGAATCCATCTACTAATCCAGAACACTCATGTTATCCAACTATGCAGACAAAGCAAAGAAGAAGGTCTTTGAATAACACAACCTTTGAGAAATCCTGTCAGCAGAGCTCTCTGCACCAAGGAGCCCTGCACCCTTCAGCCTATTTAAGCAGCCTGAGTGTGAAGGAATTACTTGAGTGCGTGACCAGAATATTAAATATCTCACACTGTCCAGATTCACAGTGGGGCTATCAAATAACAGAACAACTACTTCAAGGAAAAACTTTTTTGCTGACTCCTACCCCTGAGCAGCCCCAATAACAGCAGCATCCTCAGTCTCATGCCCAGTTACTCACTCCCAATTCTCTGCCACAGGAGGAGACACTGCCAAAGCCGCAGGCAGAACCCTCCACTGTCCCCGCCAGAGCCACGGGATGAGGGGACAGAGACTGTCTCCCTACAGCTTCACCTCATTTTAGGAAGCACTCAAGTGCCCAGCCATTCCTGAAAGCCTTAAGTGGATTAGCATTTATCAAAAAACCTCATTTGAAATCCTATCTCAAAGGATGTTTCACTCTAGGTCTTCACACAAAAAATATTTGCAGTCACTGTGCTACAAACATCACAAACCTCAAACAGAGGTGCAATTTCTCTCTCAATAGATTTCCAGGGCATACCCACATCTGTAATATGTGGCAGCCAAAGCAGACAGGAAAAAACAATGAGAGAAAATACAAAAGGCTGAAATGGTTCCACAGTCAAGAAAATAATTCTCTGTGTGTGTGTATAAAAATATATATTCATAAAAGTATCATCCAAATAACTGACTACTTCCTTTAGGCATTCCAGATCAAGAATACAGGTTAAAGACAGAAAGCAATAAAAATTTTTTTAAAAAATTCTTGAAATTCAAATGTCATTTTTATACTGCAACAGAAGCTATTTTTGTATTGATATTACACAGCAAAAATATACAAAAATATAAGCCAGAGAGTTTCAGCAAATTTGATGTCCCTGGTGACAAAGCTTGCAGTTAACCATGGAGACACACCTTTAAAGTCACAAATTTCTCTGAGAATACTGTGGATTACAAGAAGAAAGTGCCAAGAGAGTGAAATGTGCTGCGAGGGAGACTAAACAAGAAAAGGATGAGAAAAAATAAGAGAGATATAAACAAAGTGAAAACACTTGAAAAGCATCAAAGAAAATATTTCCTAATAATCAACCTAATTGCACACACAGCTCCGTGCCCTTTCCCCCTCCCTGCACACTCCAGACCTGCAGCTGTGCCGCCAGGTGGGAGCTGCTGTGCCAGGCTGAGCTCCCTCTGCTGCAGCACCGGCACCAGCACTGGGGGCACCGGCACTCGGGGCACCGGCACGGGGCGGGGCACCCGGCGCTGCTCCCTTGGGATGGCCAAACAGGTAAGGCAACCTGCACTATGGCCTCAAATACATTTGGCCTTAAAAATAAAGAAATAAATTTAAAGAAACCCACAAACACAAAAACACACACACAACCTATGCCTACATTTTAATCGAGAACAGAAAGAAAGGAAAAACGAAAGCAGATATTCCTTGACAGATTTAAAGAACAGTTCTTTTCAATAGCAGGCTCCATTTCTCAACTTGACCATGTTCCAAAAGATCAGATAACAGTATCAGGCAACATCAGACTATTCATGACACAACCTCACAGAATGGAGAAATGTATTTAAGCAAGATATCAACTTTCTAGGATTTAAGATACCAGCACACAAACAGCCCATCCTTTTCTAAGACATTAACATATTGGTATTAAATATGGATTATAAAGGAGTAATACTATAAATGAATTCTGGATACATCTCAGCAAAGTTGCTGAAAAAGAAAAGAGAAAGAAAAAAAAGCAAAAAGAAGAGATCAGCATTCTAGAAGCATCCCCAGGGGAAAGCAGCAGCCGATCATGGCACACATTACCTCTGCCCCTTGTTCATCCATCTGCTGCACCCCAAGGAATGCCACAGGGGAAGCAAACATGTGGAGCACAGCTAATAACAGCAATTCTGTCCATATTAGAAACTAATTATCACCCTTTCCTATCAGGATCAGTGCTTCCCGAATTATAAGCAATTTACCCTAGTAAATGCAGTCTAGAATTTAACACTCAATAACTCAGTAGCTTATTTTTAAAAAACGCTAATTTGGACTTTTATATAATACATTTCCTTTCCTTCCTAAACAACCCACTTTTGCATCTAAAGATTTTAATTTTTTATGTTTTTTTTTCAGCAAAGAGATGAAGGGAAAGAAATTCTGCTTAAACACAATCCTGTACATTTAACTCTCCCTCAAAACTGCACGATTACTGTGATTAAGTCTATGTAAATTTAACAAAAAAGACAAACATTGAGTTTGTGTTTTATTAGCAATCTTCTGGAAATAACAGCAAGAAATCTCATTGCTCCCCACCAAATATATTACTTTTCATTAGATACGCAGACCATAAAACTGCAAAATGAGATAAAAAGCTGTGAATTGCATTTTATGTACTGACCTTGCAAATAGAAAACAGTTTCTCCTTGGTCCATTTTCATTCTACCCAACTAAAAATTAAGATCTCAGAGAATCGTTGATTCTCCTCTGCATTAGGCTGCTCTGTAAGAACCTAATTACTTATTTCAAAATCATCAAGAAAACATGGGTTTGTTTTAATTAACACCACCTATTTGAGGCACTACTTCTGCACACAGGCAGTTCAAATGTTTTCTAGCACAACCCAAAGAAATGAGAAACAGGGAACATCAAGGAAAATCATATTATGAGTGGGAAGACTTGAATAAAAGCATCAGATATGGACCAAACCAGTGCTTCTCTTCCAAGGATCTAAATTTCTCTTTGTTTTTTATCCATCCATTCCTTGAGCCCAGTCCTTCTTCAACCCTCACCCAAGGTTTGTATCACAGCCTACCAAGACCAAAGTACCCTCTTCCAAATTCCCTCAAATCCCCTCCTGGTTTGCCAGCAGGTGCCACCTCTTTTTTTTTTTTTTTGACAAAGACAAGGTCAACACTTCCCCAAGGACTGGGGCAAAATGCCTCCTCGAGGAGCAGTCTGGGACCAGGACTTGGGTCTGTGCCTCCAGACGGCACTCGCTGCCTCCACGCCTTGAGGTGCCAGTGTCAAGAACTGTTAAGGATTTCCAGAAAACTCTCACAGATTTAAGTGAAAAGCATTCTAATGGAAATCACTGAACTACTTGGTTTGCACCTCCAGAGAACACACATTGATATTACACTTAAAACATTTTCAGATGTGAATTTAACATTCCCTGAAATATTTAATTCAAAGGGAAATAGAACTTAGTGTCAGATGCTAAAGAACTGTAAAAACAAAGGAGAGACTACATTTTTTTTTTTTTACACAGACAAAAGTAATACCAGAAAAAATCCAAAGTACTTATAAATTTATCTTTTTTTTCCTTTTCCTAAATCGGGAGTAGTCATGGCTATATTTATGATCCACCATATCCTTCAGCATGAAGCGATACAAAGCACCAACCTAACGCAAAACATCAGCAACTTGGCTTAATAAGATTACAGTACATTAAAAGGTGCTCATAAGCATTTTCTATAAATGAAATGTAAAGCCTGATGACTCCATACGAGCCGGAAGACCAACCTAAGCTCATAATGAAGGTATTGTGACAGAGCTTAGTACCTAAAACACCAACAGAATGGTGTATTTTTGATGTAGTTGGAAATTTCACACCGATTATAAAGCAGCCATGTTCTAGGGACTAGTTTGTGGGTAGTAATGTTCTAGTTTCTATGATCCATGTAAGGGCTATAAGGCAGATAATACAGAGTTGATCTAGTAAAGGACATTTTTCCTTCCTGCAAATCTCACTCCTCAAATGACAGCATACTTACAGTGTAATAGCACATGGCTGGAAAATTTAAGCCACATGTCAAATACCCTTTATGAAATCAGGAAAAACACATGCACATTGAACTCAGTACAAGACAGTTTATTTCTCCAATGCAAAGAAAAAGGGATATTACAATCTTCTATGAGAAAAGCAAACTGGCAGACCAAAATATCAAGAAGTGTAACTATTAATTTATTAAGTAACAATAGAGGGAATATCGAAACCCAACACCCCTGCACTCCAATCACACCTGCCCTCTACCAGTACACAGAAAAAGGAACTACATCAATCCAACAGCACCAGGCAAGTTTGGTTTTGTTTCCTCACCTGTGCAGCACTGAACATGCCTAACCCCACCTTTACCACATACACACAGATATTCCTACATCATCATCTGTACCCTTCAGAAAACAGTCCCACAGAAGATAATCTAGACCAGTAACGGCACAAATTTGCAGAACAACAATTTGTCAAAAGCAATTACAAACATATAGACTGTTCTGCCAACATCCTACTTACTTGCCTTACCTCTCTTAGCTAAATTCAATAAATAAATTTACCTAAAAATAGTTGTACAATGATACCTCAGCATTCAAAAAATACTGTTCCTACATAATATGTCAGTACGACACTCCCAGGATTGGGGGGGGGGGGAGAAATTTAAGTATAAAACATAGAAGCCAACACCCTTTGACTTAACACCTGGTGGTCTGTCCAATCAAAGCATCAATCAAATCAACACCAGTCGAGGTCTTTCTTTCTCTAAATGACATCTCAAACCACAGATACACAGATAACTTCCATTTTATTTCTAAGAGTTCCCAGGAGCTCATTGTGCATGCACAATGCATATAGTGTGCCGAGGAGGAAGAACTAAAATAAGGATACTCTTACACAAGCCAGTCACCCATTCTTGCCATCATTTACTAAAAATAACTTTTTTAAAAAATCCCTTCTGTTAACTGAAGTACCTAAAAGGTTTTTTTCTGTTTGTTAAATTAAAGGGAAAACACAATTCTGCAAGAAGCGTATTAATTCTTTTAATTTGAATCAAAATACATGCAAGCCTTTGAACAGATTATAAACCAGGTGTCTATTTCTAATAATCCTCATAATAAAAGCAGAGTTTTAAGTAGAGCTCCTTTCTGAGAGAGGATTTTTCTTAAACATTAGCAACTTAGTCTCAAGTCACAACATAAAACCAAAGGACAAACTTCTTAATTGGCCTCTCCCAAAGAGTACAGATTTAACTACAGACACCCAGATACATCCAGCTGAAAGAGAAACTGTGTAAGAAAAAAAAGGAAAGGGTGTTGTCGCTGTTGCTTTTTAATAATATGCAGCAATTCACTACCTGTAAGAGCCTCCACAGTCAGCCCCAGCAGGATGGAAGGGGAGCCCCGTTCACAGACAGGCACATCCAGCAACCTTCTGCTTCTCAGAGCTGTGCTTACCAAGGCACTTCCCTCACTGCACTGCACCCTGTGTTTCCATGACATTTACTGGTAACGTTTTCCATTCCCAGCTCCAGACACATATTACAGGAAATATTTTTAAGGGCATGCAATATTATCAAATTTTTATTTGAAACAAATGAGCACATAACCCTTGCTAGGACGACATTCCTCTAACTCCAATGTGAAGGAGAAGTGCTAAGAGAAGTCATCAAAATCCCCAAAGAGAAGTGTGTAACTTTGTCCAATTAGAAAGGCCAGATACAAAAAGGCCAAAATGTGTTACATCCAGCACACAAACACTTGAACCGTCCTATTAAAACAGAGCTCCAACCTGAAGCAGTAAGTTAGAGGCACATTGAAAAGTGTTGAAAAGAGTGTACTTTGAGCCCAGAGCCGGCTCTCCACACACACAGAGGCATCTGCAAGGCCACATGCACGTCCAGAAAGCAGCAGAGCCATTTACAGGTTACAAAAGCACACCTCTTTTGGGCTTCTACTTCCCTACAAATAATCTTGTAAAAGGGTGGATGACGACTGAACAAACACAAAAGGTCAGAAACAACTCCCAAGAAACTGGCGTTGCCCCAAGCCATTACCGCAGCTATGGAGAGGCAGATAAAAGTTTCTGAACCTAAACATCCACACCCCAAAAACCCTTCGCATTCTGGCTAGGCTCTTTCCCTCCAAACAGACAGACCCCAGCACTCTCTTTCTGCTGCCCAGCCCAGCTGGCAGTAAGCGCAGGATGGATTTGCTCCCTGCAGTCACGCCCCCAGCAGAGCCCCCAGATGTGCAGCGCTGCACACACATGGCCCCCGGCCAGCCCGACTGCCGGCGCTCACGGGCAGGAAGAAACCCAGACAGGCCAGTGCAGCACAGGCTTGTTCCCTCTGAGACAGCAACACAAGAGTTATTTGCACAATTGGAGCCATTATGTCAATAACTTCTGTTCGCTGACACACTTTACAGAAATCCACAAAAAGTTACAGCACAGAGATAACTATAATTCACAACAGTCACAAAATGTCTGAGACCAGGTGAGTTTATATACAAAGTGTATAAAAAGAAGAGTAAAAACTACCAGCATGCAAGTGGCTTCAATGCAGACATAGTATGGGATTGTTAAACCAGCATCCAAACTAAATTTCAATAGCAAAATCCTGTCCTAATAAACGTAATGCCACTACTTTAAGTGTATATTATGTATAGAACACTTAGTCTCGTAGGAACTTTATAACATCAACATTCCCCCTGGAGCCCATCCAGGATTCAAATGAACCCCAATTAAACCACCTAAATGAGCAAGTGCTTGACTTTCAACCATACAGATAACATCACTGACACCTTCACTCATCTAAAGCTACATCTTTTACCAAACAGAGATAAATGCAAGTAATCTAAAATCTAGGAAAACTAACAAAGGAAATACTAAGATCAGAGCAAAAAATAATCAAGAAAAAGAATTTTAAAAGGTGGCCAGTTATTCCAGTGCTGACAGAAGCAGGACACCAGACTGTTCCAGTGTTTTTTCACTTCCAGTTTGCTCATTTCTACTACTGCTACAGAACACAACATGGAATTGCCTAAGTGTAAGCATATCTTATATTAAGTTGGTTGTTGGTTTTGTTGTTTTTTAAAGGAAAACAATAAAGGCACAGTCTTCATGCAACAGATTCAGATACCAAATTTCTATTTCATCCTTAAAGTTGCACAGGTTTTCCAAAGAAAAGTTAGACTTCTGAGAAATTGAGTCATCTTGGTCTTCTTAAATTTTATCTGAATAAGTTCAACAAACTTCCTGTGAAGAAATAATAATATAATTCTCAATAATATAATTCTGGATGCATGCAAATTAGTTCTATGTATTGCACATTTCAAAGACCATTTCCAAATGGACTGGAAACAAATTTTTTTTTTTTTTTAAATCTCTCTGCTTTTAAAGTTAATCTGTCATGAGGCTTCAGAGGAAAAAGCAGGCTAAAAACATACTCAAAAGCCTATTCCTGGCCCCATGGGAATGTAAAGTCTCCAAACACTAAATCTGTCGGTGGTTCAGGGGTGATCACAGGCACTGCTGTGCCTCCCACTTACATTTTCAGTTGCACATTTCCAGAAATACGGGTGTGAGAAGAAACTTTAAGACAAGGGATTTTTAAAGGGAAAAATATTTGAAACTGCTCAAAGGTGATTATGACAATCTTGAGGCATCCTGGAAGAATATCCTTGCAGTAAAAGTGAATCAAACTGTATTTCAGAACAGCTGCTGTTCTTAATATTTATGTCCACACTTCCTTTTCCATGTCTGCTTTCTTTTCTCCTCTATCAAAAAAACCCACATCACCAGGAACAGCAATGGAAGAGAAAGTTCCTGAATTGTCCCTGTGCCTTTAGTCCATCAAGACATGTTAGAAAGATGAAATGCAGACACAACACAGAATCCAGAGCTCAGGACTGGCATTCCCTTGGTCCCTGTGATACAAATGCCTGGAGGAATCTCTGCACCTACAAGCAGTTAACTACATTAACCACACAGATGAAAAGAAACCTAGGACAATTCAAGTGACCAAATAAAATTTAGAAGTTAATAAACTTCAGCTGAACATCCAAATTCAAATCTATGACAAGCAAAACAGGTTAACTTGACTGTTTTCCTTGCTCCCCAATGGCAATGACATTAGGAAAGTTTTATTTATGACATTATTATTTTCTACTAGAAGCAGCATCACTAATGAACTGCCACAAAACACAATAATACTTTAACAACTCACCTTTATTTTTTTTACTTGGAATTGAAAACTTTAGTTTGTATTAAGAAAGAATTAATTCAGAAATCAAGAAGTACTCGCATCAAGGCCAGTAGAAAGCCACCCTCAACTACCAAACGCAGTAACAAAAACCTGGCAGGGACAGCAGCAACCACTGAGAAGAGCCACGTCCACCTGCATGAAGAGCACTGAGAGCACAGGAGTTCAGTTCTTTGTTTCCCAGTTCAAAGCTGAACACTATTCTTCATAAATGTTGATGCTTTTAAGATTTGTTCTGAGTTTTTGGATAAAACAATCATGCCAAAATAAGCATGAAAGTTGCTCTCATATTCTGTTTCATTCCCATTTAACTCAGACAACTGTTCTTCATGAACAAGTTGGAGAACACATCTGTCTACAGTGAAGGATCAAACGTACACTGTGCACATTAACAACAAATTAAGAGATTAGAATCTCCAAAGTTTCTTGCACATCAGGCACATGGAAAAGCAAATAGCCCTCCCACACTAACAGTTTCAACTTATGGCTCTCCTGGAAGATCCCCCTGCCTCCTGACTTCCCCAGCTTTCTGTGTCTCCCCAAACACTTGCTTCAGTATAAATATCCTACTTCTCATAAAAGCTGCTGGGAGGTTTAAAAATAAGTACCTCAAATCACTTGAGCTGCAAAAAGACGAGAAACTTGACATGAATAATAAAAAAAAAACCTCACAACAAGTATCACATTCAGAAGCTGCTGAAATGTAATCTATAAATTGGGGTCAACAGTTAGTTCACCTTTCTAAACGAATGTTTAATTCCTTAAATTGATTCACACTCTTCTCCCTTTCAGTGTTTCCTAAAACATTGTTCCTGCCAGCTATATCAGAAATTCCATTTACAGTAACAGAAGAGAGAACAAAGCCACAATGTTTGTAACACTTGATTTTATCCCAACCTGGTTGATTTTCCTGAGGTTTATAGAATGTAAAGCAGCTGCACTTTTTTTTTCCCCAAAAAAGCTGGAACCAAATATAACACAGGAGTCTTAACAGGCTAGTTTGGCAAAATGGTTGAATTTTGCATTACACAGGATTGTTCGAGGGCCAAGGTGCTGTTTTTCTCTTAAAGGATATTTACACACAATGTAGGTTTCACTAATCAAACAGAACCAAGACAAAGCACACGGCTAATACGTGAAGTATTTGTTTTCAAAATGTCTGTAATGCTTGAAGTCTTTCCCTTTAACACGTGTTTACCCATCAGGACTTACTAAACTTTCCCACCCATACTCAAATTATGATATAAGAATCATCTATTTCACAAAAGGCTTCATTTAATGATAAACAACTGGTTTTATGACAAAAGAAACAAACAAGTTAAAAAGCACTTCAGGGGAGGGAGAAATTAATGTTTTGAAACTAAGTTCTTCACAAGCATTAGGTTAAATCAGATTTGTTTCATAACTTTAAAGCACATGGTGTTGTAGCACAATTGGCTTTTCCACTGCTGTTAAAGAGTAGGTTCTGTCTACAACATCCCAAAGGGTATTTTTTAAGCACTCAGCACAGGCACAGCAGCAAGTGCAGTCACATTTAACACAGCCCCATCTCTTGTTTCAGTCACAGTAGGTTTTGTCAAAAAAACCACTTGATTACTGAATCTTTTTAGACGACTTGTTACCATATCCATGATTATCAGATCATGGCCATAGGCTAGACACTGGTACATATATCCAGCTGTCAAAGTGAATTTAATCCATTAAGTACAAAGGATAGCTACGGACAGGGCTGTTTTCTGTTTATGTATCAGGAAACTGGTTTAGACTACAAATTTTCTTCCTTGAAGAAATTCAGGCACATGTATTTATCTGTGTTTTCTTATTTGGACGAGATTCAAATAAAATTTCCAGAAATGAGAAACATATGTAATCTGTGAAGGTGTGCTCAAACACTTTCTAGAACGCTGCTATGAGTCCCAGAATGAAATTTGCACTTCCACATTTTTAAATAACAGGGCTTACATTTATAGAGCTGTATAGCAGATACAGAAAGAACTGAAAAGGAAACCCCCAGAACGTGAACAACATAAGCAAAAGATTGAATTAAACAAGGAGAGACATCAAAACTATATACAAAAGGAGGGAGTGGATATTGACACTGAAAATACGTGCCAGCTAATTTAACTCTGCTTAGGTCACATGAGGTTATTCCTATTAACCCATTCCAAGGCTGCCATTTCCATGAACTGAGGAAGTTCAAAACCATTTCTTGTCTCTCTTACAGTGTGAACATCAGCCTTCCTTTCACAGCTGAGGAAACCAGCAAATAGAAAAGGGAAAAAGAAAGGCAGTTCCTCAACTATGCAGCAAGACCAGCACAGAAATTTTGCCTCTTTGCTATGTCCTTTAAAACTCAAGAATATGTTCTTTTCACTATGCAATAATACAATCTTGGCAAAGGTTTCTGATGCAGATGATGCCTGCTTTAACTTATTTACAAAACCAACAGCACCAGGTAGCAAGTGAGTAATAATATTTCCTAGGACTTTGCTATTCCTAGTGAATTTTTAGATATGAATTCATTATTTAGACAAAGCGGGGAAAAAAAATCACATTTTGAGAATTTTGTATTTTGTTCATAATTCAGTATTCCATGTCCCTATAATTTAACAGATCCAATACAACAGTAGCATAGATGACAAAAACAGAGAATATTGAAAAGCATTTAATATCTCAATACAGAAGCTTGTTATATGAATTACATGAACTGCACCTTTTAAGAATTAGTCATACAAGTATAAAATTATTTCAGAATCAGAATTTGAAAAGATAAATACCTAACTTCTCACACTAAACTCATTTAAAACACTATCTTTGCCAAGCCTGACGAAATCAGGCCAGTATTAATACACACTTCCATATTCAGAACACAATGAGCTTATCTCAATGTGTGTCAGTGACCCCCCTGCCACAATCCCAAGAGCAGGGCCCACTCAACTGGGACTGACTCCAAGGCTAAAGGGACATTTGCTGGAGCCCTGAAAGACCTTTTTTCCCCAAAAGTGCCCAACTGACACAACAGTTAGAGGATACTCGGGTTATTAATGTTTGCTTATTCCCAAGGATAGCTGGAGAGCTTCAGGACACACGTCCGCTGATGCAGCATTAAATTTGCTTAAAAGGGGAAAACAACAACAGCAGACACCTTGCAGAGTCCAATTCCCTTGGCTCACACTCTCCTTGTCACCAGTGCTGCCCTCTCCTTGGTACAGGATCTGGCCACTCACACCACAGCTTGTCTGCCCAGGTTAGGCCGGCACATGAGGAAACTGTAAGGAACAAGTGCTGTCTGAACTGCTTAGAGCAGCAGCTCAGTAACACTTCCCAAGGCCAAGCCAACCTGGAGCGATGCTGCTTCCCTCCTCTGGGAAGGGGCAAGGGCAGGCAGAGACTGAAAAACAAAGCTCAGGCTGAGGATCACTAGCATGGCACATGCACACATCTGCTACAGCAGGCAGCAAGTTCTCCTCAAGTACAAATAAAGTATTAATTATTTCATTCCTCCTTAATTTCACTTCGAAGGAGAAAAAAAGAATGACGTGTTTGCTTAATTCTCATTTGTATCTCCTATTTCAGAGAACGTGATAAAGCCAAAGACTGTGTTACATTAAAAGCTGTAAAGAATGGAACAAGCTGTATGGGTGACTTCAGAACTCTGCTCGTGTAGAAGCTCTTCCAGTAAAAAAGGAACACTGACACATGGAAGTCCCAGTCCACATAAAAGAACGTGCTGCACAGTGTTAATCACATTAATTGTCCCCTGACTTAGAAAGGTTTTCACTTTGGATTCTTCAGTTTGAAAGTTGTTTGATCTTTTTAAATAAGCAAAAAATTAATCAACTCCATCCTCACAGCATGTGCAGAAATGGATATTACTGCTGTCTAGTGGATCTGTGCTCTAGAAGTTGTCTCTGATTTCCCTCAATTCATATTGAGGGAAAAAAAGGCCTCACTTATCAAAAAAAAAAAAAAAAAAAAAAACCAAAACCCAAACTATATTATCTGATGGGACACAAAAAATTCATAGCCTTTTCCTCATTTGGTAACAATTAATATTTGGTAACTACAGTCTGAGGAGGAAGTATTATACACAAAGGTCTAGCCAAGTTTGCAGAAAAAGGAATCCTATCTAAGGTGTATTTTCCAAATAAATACAGAACATGGTAGCAAGACAACAATTTTACTTAGAAAAAAAGGAAAACATGGAGTAGAAAAGGATTATGAATGAAGCAGTGTATTTTCACAACCATTTTGCCCTAACCAAAATCATAGAGGAAATCCTCTTAAAATATTTTTTCCAGGTACTGAAAGGGACAAGTACTTCGGGAAACTCAGAAAGACATACAGTGATACTTTTGCAATGAACACTAGTTAGCTGCTACAACCTCTCAACCTGTAAGTGCATTCAAGCTCAGTATGTTAAACATAAAAAAAGTTCACAGACTAAGATTGTAAAAAGCTGCAGCTTTATGAACAGGAGGTTCAACCAACCAAAAAAGAAAATCAGGTATTCCAAGGAAATCTCTGCTTCCCGCTCTTTTTGCACCAGCTCTGTGCTAATAGCGACAAGGTACTTGCAGATCAATGCACCAAGCACTTCAGGAGATGCAACAGCTCTGCCAAGAATCCTGCCTTCAAAAGGACTTCCATTGCTATGGCAACAGCATGTTCTCCAGTATCCAACTCGGAGACAACCCATGGCACAGACAGGAGAGGTGGCCAAACCCCGCTCGCTCCTCCCGCAGCACCAGGCGCGTTGTCACACACGTGCCAGGGATCACTGGCACAATATAAGGTACAGAACAGGGGATTTTTTTATGATAGTTCACAGGGCACCTGCCTATAAACAGCTGCATCTAGGAGAAGAAACCCCATTCACCTTATAAAACAAATATAGACCAGTCAAAGGTCAAAAGGAATATAATCATTGGCACAGAATATAAACTGCATTACACACCATCTCCTACACAAGGCATTTACCTTTTTTCTGATCCCAATTTCCCCTAACAGGATAGGGGAAAAGGAAAGTGTTAGTACATAGTGAATAAGGAGATTATTGAAGCCA
This sequence comes from Hafferia zeledoni, assembly GCA_035583235.1. Taxonomy (NCBI): domain Eukaryota; kingdom Metazoa; phylum Chordata; class Aves; order Passeriformes; family Thamnophilidae; genus Hafferia; species Hafferia zeledoni. The sequence goes on along the minus strand of JAWWEV010000018.1, from coordinate 13,772,960 downwards.
TTATTCAGTACTCAACAAGTATCTTGGAACTAAAATGGGCTTAGTGAATTTAACAGACATCCATAACTAAAAACTCTGGTTTTACTACATCACTCTACAAACCAAAAAGCAATCTACACTTCTACCCAGAAGTGTATTCACAAACACACACCCTCAATGTCTTGAAATTTAACCACCTAATATGTTGAGTATTAACATATCACTCTTATGCTTGTGTTTGTACACGACTACAAAGGGACCAGCCAGTAATTCAAACCATTAAACAGCATTAAAAGGAAATTTAAATTACCTAAGTTCATTGCCCCATATGGTCAGATGTATCTTTCCTATACACAATGAAAAATACAACAATGTAGTTGCTTTCCCTGCATTTCTGACAACCTTAAAACTATCCAGCAACTTTGAAGATTACTTCTGATTGTGCTGTACAGCACTTATATACTGAACAACAAAGGATTAAAGCCTTGTAAAGAATCACAACAACCTTCTTTAAAATTAGGTGGAAGAAAAAGAACTTGTACAGAAGTTGACTACTTCCCACTTTAAAGGGGTTGACATAGAGGGAAAAACCAAAGACCTTTTCCCTGATCCATGAGGCCTGAAGGTTGCTGGGTGTATGTTCTGGAGAAGGTACGGCCTCCCATCCTTTAAAGCCTCTCTCTGCTTCCTTTTGAAGTGTCAGCCATTACCTAACTTGCTTTGCAAGTGCTAATATTACAGACTGTTAAAAAGTATTCCAAAAAACTAATAAAATGAACAACCAAATGGAAAAAAAAAAAGGGGGCTTTGGGTTTTTTGTATTTCTATTGGGATTTGGGGCTTTTGGGAGGTTTTTCAGGCTTTTTTATTGGGATTTGGGGTGGGGTGGGGAGGTGTTTGGTATTTTTTGTGTTGTTGTTTTGGTTTTGTTTGGGTATTTTTTTATTATTTTTTACTTTTAGTTGAGGAGCTTCTAAAATTCAACATCTTACTAGCAAGGCAAGCAAGAAAAATACCTAATTCACATGTTCCTGTCATAAGTAGCATTGACAAAGTTCACGCTCCATTTTTTTGTGTGCTTATTACTGTCCTCTGGCAAAGAAATATGATATCAGACGTATTTTCAAGGTTACCAAAATAAAAGTATTACACAGAGCAGAGAACACAGGCAAGACATCTCATGCATTTATGCACAAAGAGGCAGAAATGTGCCTTTGTTTTCTAAAATCCAACTAAGGGAACAATTTTTGTGTTACCAGTCCATTCAATCCCTTTGCATCTCAGCATCACGAGCGCTCATCTTGCAAAGGCACCCTACAAGACACAGCCATTTGAGCTCTGCAGTAGCAGCACCACCAGCATTTTTAGACATACACAAAAAGCTTTTCATTACTCCAAAACTCGGTCATCTTCATTAAATCACCATCTCCTCATAAAAGCCTTGCCTTCATTTAGCATTCAGGAAGATGAAAGAGCAGCTCCCCTCCTTATGGATTACTTCTCTATTACAGGAGAATGTTTTGCACGTCAAAAGCAAACAGAAAAGGATTAAATGATACTGTAGTTTCTACTCTTATTTATTTGCAATGGGCAGTGAATAGAATTGCAAAGAAACAATCAGTGATTATTTTAAGCTGTGTTCTTTTGCAAGGATTATGACTCATGAAGTTGCTGCAGAAAGAACTGGAACAGGAGAGGTGTCGCATTGAAAATGGCCGAAACACCACGAGATGAAGAACGTTTGTCCTACAAGCAAAGCTGTCTGGTTTAATCATTTCACAGAGTGGCCACAACAGCTCTTGGGATAACACCAGGACAATAGTATCTTGCATTCAAGTAAACAAAAAAAAATAAAAATACAAACAATGAATTCCTTTCTCCTACAGAAGACTAAAAATACTCCAGAATTGTCTGAGGTATGTTTTCCTCCAGAGCATCCCACTAATGCAACACAATAGACAATCCAAGAGATACTTGGTTACAAGACATCCCTGCAGAGTGCCAAGTGTGAGACTCAATGACATTATCATGGATTTATCCACATATTTTGGGCTTCAAACACATTTTGCAACAGAACTAGAGAAAGCAAGTTTGCAAAGTAATGTTATTTCAAATTAGACTCTTCATATTTTTTTCCTCACACTTATATGCCAATAGGGATTAATCACTCTCAGTAAGTTTTATGTTTTGCTGAACCTTCTGTCTGGCTCCGTTCTTATTGCCCCATTCAAGTGAAGAGCCAGTTTATTTTGGACTTGTAGATAGATCTTAAAAGGCAGCTAATACAAAAACAACCAATGTGCATTCAGCTTTTATTTTAGATAAGACTTGCAACACTCAATACAGTAAAGATTTTGTCTGTAAACTTTAACATGGAAGAAGACAGGAGGACTAAAAATTGATTCACTATCCAAAGACAATGACAAATATATTTAAAACAGCAAAATATTTTGGACATACACTAAACAAAGTAAGTATAGATACCAACTAATGCTACAGACAAAATTCTTGTTTATACTGAATTAAGGGTAAACTGTGCTTTAAACTCAATTTAATTTAGCACACAGAGCAGGCAGGCACATTCACAGTCTGAAAATCATTTGTATTTTACCTGCAAAACATACACGACTGGAAATAACCAAATTTGGATTCTACTTAATTAGGTATGCTTTTAGGAAATTAGTTCTGCCTATTCACCTTTATATTTAAAAACCAGGAAAAATACACCATTTAAAATGTAATTTTCACAATTGTAGCCTCAGAATACAAAAAATAACACAAAACTCCAACCCAGCCTAACTTAAGTTACCACTGCCCCAGCAAGAGCAAAGAGCTCTTCCAGAGACAAGGCAAACACAGAACATTTCCTACAGTTTGGTTCATGCAAAGGAAAGCAGAGCAGTAAAAGCAAGAGGTTCAGCTTCTTACTAGAACCCCCATAACTAACAACCCGCTCAAGACACAGAGAACGCTGTTTCTGCAACTAGAACTGACACAGAACAAAAATAACAAAGAATCTGCTACCAAAAAAAGAGCAGACTTGAGAAGTGTAACATAAATATGCTTATAAGAAGCAGCATAGACAATCTCTGTAGAAGATCAGGAGCAAGAAATCAGACCCACTGCAGTGAAAAATTTTTGCTTCAGAGAAAAATAAATACAAAATTATCAGCTCTACATAAAAATACTCACCTATTTTCTATTTAGCAATAGATTGCTATAATATCAGAAATGTACACTTGTTAAGCTTCTTTTAAATGCAATTCCATGGCACTAATATTGAAGTGTACAACCTCCCTGCCCAAGATAAACCTTCCTCAGTTTTATGCTCAGGTTTACCCACATTCATAGAGCATCACTCTACTCATGGGGCTGTAAACACCGTCAGCCAAAGGTCTCTCCTTCCCCCCCATTCCAAGAACTTCCTTAAAACACCAATAACAAATTATTATTATGTGATCAAGCAAGATTTTTCTGCATTACACTGGTAAGAACATGAAGTTTATGCATTTTAAAGCAATTTCAACCCCTCCTTAAAAAAAAAAAAAAAAAAAAAAAAAAAAAGCAGTAAATCACATCTTTAGATTACAAGAATCTAACAAAGTCCTGAAGATTGATTGGGTACATTTTATCCTGATTATCCTCTGAAAACAGTGAGATATTATAAATATAACAAAAGCTGCTCTTTCTGATCATTCTTGGTATTCAGTTAACATCTTCACCAAAGAAGTACGTCCTTTATGTTTTTGAATGTTGTGTTTACAAACACAGTTTTGTTTTACAAATGAAAAAACAAGGCATTCATTCAGGACATTAAAAAAAATTATCATTATCTCATCTTAGACTCATAATAGGAAAAAAAACCTTTGCCCCTACAACCACTAGTAAATAATGGATGGCAGTATTTAAAAAGTCCACAAGTACCGCCAACTCATCAGGTCGCGGGACACAACAGAACTGCTAAACTTTCATATTAATTAAAACAAAAACAAAAAAACTAAGCAAACAAAACCCACAAGTTGAAGATGTGGCCATTACTATTTAAGATACGAAAAAAATATATAAAAAATAGATGTCCTGTCCTTAGAATGACAATTTTGAACTGAACTCATGCTCTTCCTCCCTTTTCCTACAATGTTTAATAATCAAAAGCGATTCAGGTGAATAAACAATTTTAAGCTAGTTACACATATGCAGTAACAATCTCCAAATAATTCACATGCTGAAGAAAATAGTGCCTTGGCTTATTTCTTTATTTATGATTTAAATTTTGTGACTTCCTCACAGGAGAGCATACAAAACCAATCAAGTTTCGTTACATATTTCTAGGGTAGTGCTGACTCATTAAAATAGACAATGCCTCTAAAAAAAGTTTTTTAGGGAACATATCTTATCTAATGAAGCAAATTATCGAAACTGAATTTTCAAGTCTGCAAACCTATATTTATTTTTAAGTCAATTTGAGATAGAAGACTTATTTACTGTGTCCCACAGATCACATCTGGCTCCATAAGTAATATAAGAAATTTTATAAAGTTTCCAAAAATGCTCAGTGCTATTTCCCCAAAAACATAACCCTTCAACATTAAGAGTAACAAAAAGAACTGCATCTCTGCAGCCAAGACAAGTCAGCTCCAGAAGTCCAGCAAACTATTTCAGTTTATGCAGAGCTTTCCATTTTAAAAATAGTCTCCACAAACTTCAATGTTACCAAGTGATATGGTATTATATTAGTGCCCTAAACATCTTTCTCTTCCCAAACAATGCTCAGCCATGAAAAATTACACTATTTTGGCAACTTCAAGAACATGCAGTTCACCAAGTATAGAACAGTACGTAGCAGAGTAACAGAAATTCATATAACAGTATCTATAGGGTCAACTATGGATAAAGCAGAATTACCTGACACAAACAGTTGTCATAGCACCTTGATAGAAAAATGACTAAGGGGTTAAATCCTCTTTGTGTGACAGCTGGAAAGAAGTGGGGGGAAGGGGAGCTTGGGCAAGCATGTATGAATGACAAGCTTTTAACATGAAATTCCCTTGCTGAAGGCCAAAAGACCATAAAAAAAAAAATCTGAAGAAAACCTAAACCTTAGTAAAAGCTGCAGACATAAAAGTTTTACAAGGACAGAGTACAAGTTCAGCTGATGTTAAAGGACATACAAATACGCAAGAATCTTATTTATACTTCTCTTCCTCCACTCTACCCAAACCTTTAGTCCTCATATCTCATTTACATTTATATCAACTCTGCTTCTGGGTGAATACAAAATTTCACATCATATTCCTTCCCACATGCCATTAAGACCACAGTCCAAAGCATCTGGACACTCTTCATCTCTTACATTACACTTTCATCCCAGAAACAGTTGACAGATCACAGAGCTACTGGCTCTGCTGGAGCCTGATGGTGGAAGGTGCCCCATCCTGGTAGTTCCACATCAGGAAAGGACAAGGTGCTACTGCAGTCCCAGACCTCCGGAAGCCACCCAGAAATTAAGCTGCAAAGATCTTCCTTGAGCCATGAGACAGTAACATTGTACAGGGATTGGGGTTGGGACACCTGTGCTTGTACCAGAGTGACCACACCACTGCCTTAGCCTGGGAAAACTAATGGCTGGAAATACAGGATTAACTTACTGAAAGAACACCTTCTACACACCAATACAACAGCCAAAGTCACAGTTTCCCTTATTAAGTGTGTCTCTAAACAGAACACAGGCCAAACACTACCAATAATCCTCAAACTATATATTTGGAAAGCAGCAAACAATTTCTGACCAGCTGACATGAGGTTCATACCATCGTCTTTAAACCACAGTTAACAGCAATAAACAATGGAAGAAATCTACTTCTCTGCTCACCAAACCCAACCCAGAACATGGAGCTGTCCTGATAACTTTGCCTTTCTCCTCCTTTTTTAATCACAAAAAACACAAACATTTGCAAGACCACAAACACCTTGCAGAGCCACATATTTACTAGCTCTGTGTCACCCTTCAGGTTTCTAAATGCAACAGGTGAGGGAACCAGACTGAAACCTTGATCTCACTTGTAATTGGCCCATTTCAAGAGCAATCCATGGGTCTCCCCTGTAGGCAGCTAGAAGGTGAAGAAGCCATGGATACCTTTCTGCTTTCAAGTACAAGGCTTTTACAGCTCTTCCAAAGACAGTTTAGCACCCCTGAGACCCTCGATGAAACATCAGGTTAGTGGATCTGCTGGTTCACCTTTAGTGAAGCTAGAGGACAATCTAGGTTTTAAAAAATTAAAAATAATAGAAAGCCACACAGCTGCATGACCTAATGTTTACTTTTACAGGTCACTCCACCTTTCCAGCATTTAACACACAATAACCTTATCTTCTTTTGAGCAGCAAACAAGAATATGCAGGATAATAACACATTTTGGATGACAAAACAAGAAATACAGATCAAATTCCTCAAATATAGGCCTTCCACTGTCTCATTTACTTATTCACTTAAAAGCCTACCATGACTTAACATATTGTAGAACCAGACTATGTGACTACACAAGATCTCTTCTCAACTCCTTCATTCAGAGATTGGGAGCAACCAACAGGAATTTCCTACACCTCAAAGGGAGACTGCACCACAAGCACACACAGAATAGTATCAGAGAACTGGTTCTTCTTAGGAACCACAGTTCTGACAAAAAGAATAAAAAATTATGCATTTTGAAAGGTTAGGAGCGCTAACTTGCACCCATAAAAAGTCTCATGTCTCTGCAGTTTTCTCCAAGGCTGTCAGAGTTAAGAGTGTCTTTTCTCTTCATCACTTGTGTAGATCAGCGAACAGAGTGTTTAAAGCATTGCCCATCCAGGTAACTTTTTTTGATTTGTGACTTCTTGTTTGTTTTACAAGGAATTGCTGATGCAAAATTAAAAAGGAAATAAGAGCTTATAGGACTGACAAACATAATAAAGTCAGGTTTTGTTAATTTTGGAAACACTGTTTGGTAACTTAATAGACCTGCTAAAGAATCGCCATTGTGTCCATTCTCAAGACACATGGCAGTAATTTAGGGACACTCAGGTTAATGGCAGCTATCAACTTAAATGGGCTTTGCATCAAGCCACTAATTAGTGGTCTATCCCAATCCACTCCTTACAAACCCAGGACATTAGCAGAGAGAAGAGGAAAGGGCAGCTTTTTGAATTTGCCTAAAAGGGGACCAAACCCATACAAAGCCATCTCAACAGTTACACTCAGAAGTTCAGGTTTAGCACCAGGAATGTCATACAAGATTTGTGCCCAAAGCTGTCCACAGCCAAATGTGGGTACTCACTTTTCATGAACTTCAGAGGAGTCTTACAGTCAAGAAAAGCGTTGTATTCTGACAACTTAGCTCTCAGTTTCTACCTCTTACTTCCAACTGGTACCACTCTTTTCTGTTAAATATTCACATTATTTCCTCTCTGTGGCTGATACTTCACACATACATGTGCACAGCCACATGTAAAAATAATGTCACTGGTACATGAGGAAGCTACTAAAGAGAAAACAGTTGGCCACACAGGAAAATATTGCCTCTGATTTACTTCTCTTAAACATCTGAGATGTTCTTTGCAGAAGACAAAAAAAAAAAAAGGATGTATTTTAGGGTACCAAACCTGACATTAAAAAAATTTCAATTCCAGGAAAACTGAAACTGAGATCAAACCTACTGAAAACCATCGGACAATTGCACTATTTTTGCCTATAGCAGGAACCTGCATATTGTGACTGGATGTTAATGGGGTTACTGTGACAAACAAAGGGCAAAATCAGTAACCACTCAGGTTTGTACTGGCATACGTGTTGTGGCTTAGGAAAAAGCAAAGCAAAGCAAAATTTCACTGTAAATCATAAACGCTGCTCTTAACCATAACAGCAACAGAAACCTTTGATTTTAAATAAAATCTGAAAAAAAGTCCAACAGAACATCTCTCAGACCTTTGCCTTCTCCTGCTACAATTTCTAATACAGAAATGGCTTTATCTTTACCAGTTGATTTTGGAGCAGAATAGAATGGCAAGTCCTGTTTTAAACAAGAATTAATTACAACAGGTACGACAAGGAACATTTTGTGTCTTAACTCACTGACTTACATATCAGGTTACTTTTCCAATATGTTTATTTTCACCAGTAGTCTGACCAAGTCATTTGACATTATCAACAGCTTACACGACTTACTGTCATAATATACTATGATATATCAGATTAGTTCAGTTATTTCATCTGCAGCTTTCATTCATAACTGATTGACCTGTAGAAAGCAAGCCTGCCCCAACACCAGACTTCAGCTATCTTTTAATCAAAACACAATGTTCATCTTTTAATCCATGACAGTAATTTCTTACAAATTCTAGATCAGTTGTATCAGCTGTTTTATTTATGCAACCCAACTAGACATATATTTTTACAACAGAAGAGAACTATTGCAGAATTATAGCAGATCTAGTTTGTTACATCACAATTATTGACATACATCCGAGTATTTCCAACACTTCATAAAGCCACACCTGAAAAGCAAACAGAACTTAACTTTTGAACAGAAAATAATTTGTTCTTTTAGACTGGGGGCCTGGGGTGGTAAGGAACAAGTCCTGTGAGCATTCTTTCCAAAATATATAGTCTTCAGAGCCAGGCAGAGAAACAATTGATTTTCACCTACTTAATGGGAGCCATTAGGCTACAACTCAAATCATTGATAGTTGGAGTGGGCAAGGAAGGTGTTTTCAGGTGTTTAAGTTTAAATGAGAAAGAGGGGTCTCTAATAACAAGCAATTAACACATTCTTATTCCAACAAAATAAAGGAAAGCACTTTCCTTTAGTATGCTTGTAAAGACATCACAATAATAAAACAACTGAGTTTAATGGGAAAGATAGTGAAGCAATCTTCACTTCTGTAACTGCCACCAAAATCACAGAAAGATTCTGTAAGAGGTAGCAAAATCCAAAGAAAAAAATAGTACTTTTTAGGCATCTGTATATACTGTGCGTTTCAGTACTAGATTGCTCAAAGGAATAAACACCTCCTCTTTTCATGTCTCTTTAAAAAGTAACCTCTAGCAGTAAAAAAAAAAGATGTTTTAAACATTGTTTGTCCTAGAAGTTACAAAACATTAAAAATTAAAGCAAGATCACAATTAAATCAGAGTACTAGAAATCAAATGCCTGTACTTCATCAATTTTTCTACACCACTTAACACTGACTCAGAACACAACTAATATATAAGTTTGTCACCTCTCACTCCTGCAGAATAATCCCCCTAAGTCAAGGCTTAGGTGGTAACATTACAAGAATTAGGGCATGTAATCCCACTAACCAGTAAATCTCTACAACTAGGAATGTTTTTAACAAAAATACACAAATATATTTTGCTATCTTTCTAAGGGGAACTCAGCTGGTTGTAGTTTGTTTCACAGCTGCTCAGGATTGGTAATTATGGGATGATACACCATGTTGATAAAGAAATTGAAGGCGTCACTGCTTCTCTCAAAGAACTAACTGTTCTGGCATTCTCCCTTTTTCTAAATCATCCAAGGAAAGAAAAGGAAACATTACCTACAAATAGGGCAGGCCACATTACCTAACAGTGCTCCAGGACCTAAACCAGAACTGAAAGCTCTATTATTCAACAGAAAGTTGCTCTGCTCGTTCAGAAAAAGCAAAGACTAAGTGGGACAAAATGCTCAGGTTGTGCTCCACGCAATTAAGTTTTAGATGCCCAAGTTGTCTTGAATATTTGTATTAAAAAAAAAATTAACTATGGCATATACAGATCTGCTGTCTTACTATTGCCAGGAATATAAACTTGATGTAGTTTCAAAGAGCAAGAGAAAACCAATCATGTATTTTCATTAAATCAAATGTGGGAGATAGACTCTGAAAACTTTGAAAAATTGCACAATTATGAAGTTTCAAGATGCTTTGAAAAACAAAAATGCTGAAGTGTCACTAAAATGCAGAGTGCCATTTGGACTCTCATAGTAACAGCTCTGACTATGCAAGAGGCAAGCAGGTAATGTGACCCCACAATTTCAAGTCACTATTTCACTTCTCTGCTGGCTTTCTAAACATTTATTTTCATTATCTAAAACACAAACATCATTTTGTGGTGTTTATAAAAACATCACTTCACTGTAACCAAACAAGATGAGCATACATAAAAAGTTACTTTATCAAAAACTTATTTAAGTTTCTGCTTTGGAGTGATTAATAAATATACCCTTTAGGGAATGATACAAAGTATCATTAAAATTTGCCCTTATTTCCTATTACAGGCTTCTCTTAAAGGTCTCTGACACAGCTGTTAGGAGGAGCTCATGAAAATACATTGAAGCCACAAAACATATGCAACATGTAAACACAGTTACATGTTTTCCACATGCATTGATAAAGTTGCAACAAGAGAGAATTCTATTTGTCAAGTGTACACAGTACTTGAAAATTGTATTAACCTTCCACTTTCCTTAATAACTGCATTTAAAAATATATTGGAAAATATATCCTTGAGTCAGGAGTATACCATTATTTGGCATTTTACTCAAGTGTTTTCTCCTTTCTAGGGCTAGGAAATGCTTCAATTGAACAGGTAGGTTTGATTTTCTCAAACAAAAACAACACAGTCATTCATTTTTGACATAACAGACAACTTTCATGCCAATATGGCTACACATACTCAACACTTTGCTATATTGGGGCAAAAAGTCTAAGACTTCTAGAGGAAAATCGTGGTTAAAGCTGGCAAAATCTGTTATTGAGATCAAAACAGCACATCTCTAACTGATCTGAGGATCTTATGAGAATATGTACAAATGAAAGATTACAATACTTTGAGCACATGAGGACTATGTTGAAATATGAAGACCTCATTAGGTGAACATTTTCCTATCTCGGAGGCATCCTACCTGATCCACTGAACTGGCTGCTTCCTAGTGTAGTTGGTCTGGTTTTTCCACTATTAACAGGTGGGGAAAACATCTGCAAAACAAGAAAAAAATATGCATTTTAATTGGTTTTGAAAGTCAGTGACGAATTATTAATGTAAACTGAAAGAAAGGTTAATATGAAATGGGTTTTTTCAATTTTCTGCTTAAAAATAAACAGAATGCAAGACGCCTGTTTAGACCCATAAAACCAATAAGCTGAAGTACTCCTTGCAATTTATTAACACCATTAAAATCTCCCTTCTACAAGCACACAAACAACTTAAAAAATTAAATGGACAGCCACTACTAATATGACAATTTCAAACAGTTACATGTCTTAAATTTTGCTACTCAAATTACATTTCTTACTGATTTGTAAATATAAAGTCACTGTATAAAGACAGCATTTAAGAGGCAATAATTTTCTGTGTTTATAAATGAAGAACCATTTTGCAATGTGTTAAAAGTATTACACAGAAAATACCTGTAATTTTCAAGCCAATACCATCGATGAATAACCTCTGTTACTTGTGGGCAATAAATTTTCTTTTGTTTAAACAAAAAAAAAAAAAAAAAAAGAGCCGCCAAAGTACCGGCACCACACGCCAGCTTAACAAACGTTAATTATTAGATTATGCCATCACTGGGTCAGCCTGATTTTAACCAGTTAAACCAATTGACCCAGCTGGTATTACCGTATTAAATCTGGAAGTCTAGACATTACATCAAAGTTCAGGTGTCCAACTTGGCTGAGCAGACCCAGCCGAGCCCTGCACGCCGCTGCCCCTACTCCTCACTTCGCATGACCACGGGGAAGTCATGAGAAGACCTCAGAGAATATCCTACCGCACTGAAGTCCAGCAAGTCGCTCAGTTCCTTGTCAGTTCCTATAGCGGCCATCCTCTGCTGCTGGGAATTCATCTTCCTCCGCAACTCCGATCACCTTCTAGGGCACAGGAGAGAGGCACAGGCAGCACTTCCCGGGCCGAGCGCGGTCCCGGCACCCGCGGCCCCGGGGCGGGGTGGGCGCTCCCGGGGGAGCCCCGCGCGGCCGGGCGGGAGCGGCGGCGGCTCCGCCAACCAACCAACTCTGCTCAAGTTTCCTCAGGCTCCCTCCTCTCCCTCATTCCACTTCTCCCCCAGCCTCGAGCGAGGCACGGCCACGCCGCGGCGAGGCCGCCGCCAGGAATTAGGTCCCCCCCAGGCAAGCGAAAGCAAACAAACAGCCGCGGCCCCAGCGAGGTCCGGAGAATTAGCGAGAGATTAAGTGACTCACTGTGCCCGCAACAATGGGGCTGCCGAGCGGGGCCGGACGAGCCTCAGCAGAGCCATGTCCGCCCCGGCATTCTGCCCGCCGCCGGTGCCGCTGCCCCCGCTCCCTGCCCTGCCCTGCCCTGTCCCCGCCCGCCCCGCCGCCGCCGCCGCCGCTCCGCGCTCGGTCCCGCGCCGGCCCGGGAGCCGCCCCCGCACG
>JAWWEV010000018.1:13733982-13760194 GCA_035583235.1 Hafferia zeledoni | reverse complement strand
CGCCGCCGCCCCGCTCCCGCCCGCCCGCGGCCCCTCGCCCGCCGCCCCTGCCCCTGCGAGCGCCCCGGCCGCGCTGCCCGCGCCAACTTCCCGCGGCCGCCCGCACTCACCCGCTGCCCCGCTGCTCCGGTGCGGGGCCGGGCCGGCGGCGGGCGGGCCCGGGCTGGGTGGGAGGCGACGCGCCGAGCGCTCCCCCCCCGCTGGAAGGAACTTGTGGGTTCCCTCAGGCGGACATTTTTTTGCTTACAGAGCCTCAGCACCACGTTCGCGGCCCCGGCTCCGTATCCCTCCGCGCCGCCGCCGCCGCCGCCTTAACCCCTGGCGCGCCGGACCGGGCCCCGCGGCTGCCCCGGGAGCCGGCCCCGCCCCGCCCGGCCCGGCCCGGCCGGGACGCACCGGCAGCTCGGGAGCAGCGGCACACACCGCCCCGCCCGCTGAAAGGCGCAGCGCACGGCGGGGACCCTCCCCACCGCCCCCCAGCTCAGCCACAGCCGCCGCCGAACCTCGACATGCAGCACTGCCGGCAACGCACGTGCCCCAAAATAGGCGATCGCGCTCCCCCTGTGTCCACATACCCGAAAATATGCCTGAATAGTTTTTATATAGCACTATATAGTCTCGCTGCGCAAAATAAAAGTGCATATAAATGACATAAATGTTTAAGCATTCATTAGCAGCTTCCTGTTAAATACATACCATTAAAACCATAACGTTTCAAAGCACTAGAACATGGCTGTTAGTGCAAGAACACACATTCAGATAAACTCTGCATCTCTCTGAAGCAGGTGATGCTAAAGGTGAACCAGCCCCACAGTTTCCGCGCAGGAGTGGGAACAAGCGTGTGAGGAACCCGCGCTCTCATTTGGGTCCTGCCACTGCTACAGACAAATCACTCTTTTGTGCTCCGTCTCCTGCTCATCAAACCGCACCGCCGGCCTGTCCTGCTGGGAAGTTTATTTCTTGTCTGAGCCACTCCGAGCCCAAGCCAGCGCGGCTGTGCCCGCACCGAGCGGTGCGGTGCCCGCGCTCCGCTCCACGCCCGTCTCCCGAGCCTGCAGAGCCCCCAGGTGGCACCTACTTGCCACCACCTGGGGCTGGGCCTGCTCTTTTCTGACCCGAAGGCCACCTACCCCTCCCTCTGCAAGGAAGAATTACAAAATAATAATCTCTGCAGCTATTGGCATGTAACTCCTTTGGAGCGAGGGGACGTACATAACAAGAGGACAATGAAACAAGGATACTTAAAATCCCGACGAACCTAAAAGGCTCCGGGGAGGCAGCAAGCGCAGCGGAAGGCGTGCTGTGTGGAGCAGCGCATCCCTCACAGGATGCTGCTTGGCAGTCCCCCAGCTCTGGAAGGCAGCAGGCTGTACACACGGCTCTCCAGACACACTCCCACCCCTTCCAAAGCAACTCTTCCCACCCCAGGCCCTGGCTGTGACATCTTCCGGAGGAAGGGGAATGTGGTAACAAACTTACCACCCCCAGGCAAAGACAAACTGGAGATTCTCCTCCATTTTTCTCCCATATATGCCGAGTGCTGGATGATCATTTGGCCTCGTGATTCTATGAATATTCATATGTTTGCCACTTAGAAATGCAGGAAGCAATTTGTATTAAAATATCAACACAATGACTTCCATTCTCTGTGCCCCTGAGGGATGTAAGTATGTACTTTTTCTCTTTGATGTATAAATAACACTTCACTTTAGAGGAAAGTACCCAGCGACGGGGATTATTATACATTCCAGGAGGAACGTTCTTTAACATATTTTTGTTACAAGGAAGATCCCGTATTTACATACGGTGAAGATATTGTTTCTCTGGAAGTGTTACTTTTTAACCAGTAGTGGCACTCAGTGCCAGTCGGTACAGCTGGAACTCTGATAAGCATTGCTTAGGAAACTGACTAAATGTAAAGAAGATGAAAGCAGTAATGCTAACAATTATTTGTACTGATGCAATTGCATGATGTGTAATTGCACTAAAATTATAACTTAAATTCAAATAGAACACTTCGTATTTGCCCTCTGACATCAGATATTAAGGTTCACACTTGTAGGCTTTTATTTGCAGCTAGGAGCTTTGAGGGGAAGATGGTATATCCACATACTGCATGGTAGGGGGTTTAAAGTTACACAAAATACCACAAGATGTTCCATTTGCTCCACAATGACATGTCACTTTCTCGTGCAGATGCTGAGTAAACAGCTCATTGTCAAAGGGCACATTGTAGCAGCCATTCTTCTACATTACATCTCCATGGGCTTGTCAGTCCTCTTGGAAAAAGTTCATTTCCAGGCACCTATAGAAAAATTATCAGAACATAAATGAACTTTCCAGAAATAATGCCAGACAGCTCAGCAAGTGCACAAAGCCTCAGGGAAGATATGCTTTGGCCCAAAATATACTGTGAGTCTGATGTAAAGGAGTTTGTTCTGGGAAGCCAAAATTGTAATGAGTTGGCCAATTCAGAAATTTCAGAACACGCTCCTGCAGGTAGCTCGACTAAAGCCATCATGAAAGATTACTAACTATCACATCCTCTATTACAGTAAAATTCAAAAGAGGTTTCACCTAATGTTTCCTTGGTACCAAAAATATTCTGCCACATTGGTGACATTTGGAATCTTTAACCTATTCAGTCTTTACCCCTCTTCATGTAACACTGATTAGAACTAACATCTACACTCAAAACATGGAGGCACAATGTTCTACCTCTATGCAATACTGTCTTTCACCTGTTCTCAGAACCTCCAGCCCTTTCTCAGGGTGTCACTCAGAATCTTTCAGCTCTGCCAGTCCCTCTATATTATTCCTGTTCACCACAAAGATAAGAGTTTTTAAAAAATGCATTTCATATACTTACCCTGTCATAGTCACCCACTGAAAGTGAAACAAACCCATGTGGTCAACATTCAATAAAAACAAACAAACAAACAAACAAACAAACAAACAAAAAACCAGCAGCAAACCCCCCAGCAAAGCCCAAACAAACCAACCCTCTGCTTTAAGCTGTTTAGAGGCTTTATAAACATTTCAAAAGATTTGAAGAAATCAGTGTCTAAAACCTGGTTCAAACAGGTACAACAGTTTCCCATTTGCAAAAAAGGAAATACTTTCTGTCTGATTCCTGCTGCAATTCCTAGATATGATTCTTTCCTGCACATGTACATTTGCAGAAAACATATTACACAAATAACACAAAATTTAAAATTTCCAAATTTTCCATGACACAGCAGGACATTCCTTGTACTTGGCATACTAGGCTAAAATGCTAGCACCCTCTGCAACTGTTACACCCTCCTTTCTTTCACTTCTTTAAAAATAAAAGGTCTTTACCTTGTAAATAGCGACAGATCAGAGGGATAGCACAGAGATACAGGAGCAATCATAAACAGCAATAATTTTACTAGTGATTTTATGAGTCAGAACTCCAGCAATCAGGGTTGAATTTTTGAAGATGCTTATCCAAACATATTGTCATTGGTGATATTTCTATCAAAATAATTTATCAGTCTTGTGTTTAAACACCCTTTCCTGAGAGAAGTCTTTAGCCTGCAATGAAGTAGTGCAAGGAACAGTCAGGTAAACCCATGCACACAAAATCATGAGTGAACTCCAGACGCTAGCAGAACACACAATACAACTGTAAATCTTTCTAGTAACTGCCCTGACAGCTGATCTACCAACATCAATATGGTCAGCAACCAACCAGAGCAATCAGGGAATTGCTAGTTGCCAGATGGCGATGGCAACATTCTTCCACATGCTTCAACGTGACCATGAAAATGAGGAATTACATACAGGCCATAAAAAAATTAAGAGGAATATAAAAGCCAAATCACCTGAGCAAGACTCCCTGAAAATAATCACACTCGTACACAGTTTTCACAGCCTTCATGAATTGCTTTCCATCCACTCCTTAAAGGAAAAATATTTGATACAGTAGACAGCTGTTGTGCATTCAGGGATGTGAGAAAATGTATTCTCTATTACTATTTAATGTATCATGCCTGTGTGAATAGAATCATTAAGCTTGCATGTCTCCTTTTGGTTTATTTATTCTTAAATTTACCCATGCTGAATTAATTCACCACCACCACCCAATCTGTCTGTATGAACTCCTGGGGTGTTCCTCCACAGAGCACTTGGTCAAGGATGGAGTTTTCACTGCAATGGCTCCTTTAAGTCAACTTGTATGTGCTCAGCCAGCAATCTATCCATGATAAATGTTGATGCTCAGCAAATCCATAGCCCTGGAGAAAAGTCAGCAAACCTTCTTTTCTGCCCCAGTTTGTTGTTGTTCTTGTTTGATTTTTACAACAAATTCCCACCCTCACCTAAACCACTGAATGTTTTCTATTGCATCCAGCAGATTTCCCATTACAGACAGCAATGCTTATTTAGAGTCTGCAATAAGGACAAAATAATCCTGTTGTGTGCAACTGGCATGGACAAAACAATTCCGTTTTCTCACTGGAGTCACCTGGAATCTGACTCAAGCCAGTAAAAAATTGAAATATTTTTGTTGTGATGCATGAAACTCTTGGATGAAACTCTTGGGGAGACATTGTCTTCTACCTACAGCTCTTCCCTCTGAAGCAGACTTTGGAAAAGTACCCTACACAGAGCATACAGCCGTGATCCTGTGTCTGAGCCTCATGATTGCGCAGTGCTTGCTGTTATCAGGACAGCCCATCTTACAGATAACTGAATTTGCTGCCTGCTATATTTACCTCGCGGTAATTAAAATTATATAACATATATATTATGTAACATATTCTACAATGGGAAGGATTCAGAACGCTTGCAGGAGGCTACAATAGTGAAACTCGTCACCAAAGAGTAGCACTTTGCAGGCGACCAGAGAGCACACACAGGGTGACTACGGTAAAGCCAAACCCTGTTTGTTGGGGCCCCGACAGCTGCACTTCGCTCGTCCCTGCTGCGGACAAAGTGCTCGCCAAGTGCCTGTGGCTGAGCAGGGAGCGGGCAAAAGCTTTAGCTCGCCGCAAGGGACCCCTCCACGGGAGGAATTCCTGCAAAAGTCGGCTGGGAGAGGGAGGGGGGGAAAAAAGGTGGCAATTGAAAGAACTCGCGGCGGGAGGGCCCTATGGCAGATAGCCTCTCCCGGCCCCACTCCCCGCGGCAGAGCCGTGGCGGGACCGCGCAAACCCTGCGGGGCACCGGAGCGCGCCGTGCCCGCCCGGCCCCGCACCGCGGCCCCAAGTTGTGCGGGACCGAACAATGCGGGAGGACTATTTGTCCTTCCGCCGGCCGGGGGAGGGGAGCGGCGGGGGAGGGTCGGGGCCGGTCCTCGCCGCAGGTCCCGGGGCGGGGCGGGCCGGCTGGGCCCTCCCCGCGGCCGGTTACGAAATGCGGGGCAGCCCAGCCCCGGCCCGGCCCCTCCCGCACAGCCCGACCCGGCCCGTGCGGGGACGGGGAGCGCCTGCGGGGCAGCGCCGTGTCCCGGCCCGGCCCGGCACGGCTGCCGCTGCGGGGCTGCAGGGCGGCAGCGCTCGGGCCGGCTCGTCTCGTCTCGTCTCGGGGGAAAAAGTCTTTTTTCCCGCATTCCTGCTGCCGCTCCGAGCCCTGCCGGAGTCACACCCCAGCACGAAGGCCCCGCACAGCCCCGGGCCATCTGTGCCTGAACACTTCTCACCTTCCCTGCTCAGGAAATGAACCTGAGCATCATCAATGGCCAAGTAAACAGTCCAAATAAAAAAGTGACTTTAACTTCACAGAGGAGGTGGTTTGGGTGCTCGTTTAAGCCCGTATTTCTTAAATTAGCTAAAAAAAAAAAAAGTTTATCCTAAAAGAAACATGTTTTCTTGCTTTTACAGTTACATAGAAATAAGTAGTCACAGAAGATTCACACTAGCTTAATAAAATGAATCTAAAATTATACTGTCTTTAAAGGTGGCTTAAAAATTAGTGTGATATAAAGATTATTAGAAACATGTTTAGATGTTTAATTAAAGCATTCATTAAATCAAAAGGAGATTGATATCCCCGGAGAGAGGAAGGATGAAAAAAGGAACTATCTCAACCTTTCTGTTCAGGAGTCCTCAGTATGGCCATGTCACCTGCCCTTATGAGGTCACCACCACTCCCCCGGGCATGAAGTGGTGTTGGACAGAGCCAGTCCCTGCAGGCACAGCACAGCCCAGTGCTGGAGGGACACACTGCTGGCAAAAACAGTCTCTATGCTCTGCATCTGCACCACCCTGAACTACTTCATTCTAGGAGAACTCATTTATAAACTCAGAAGACACAGATAACAACAAAGAATCATGTAACTGAGATTATAAAAGAACTTATTTTCAGTGAGGAACTAATACGAAGTTTTAAGTCTCCTGAGTAAACTATATGCCCTTCACTACACAATTTTATGATCGATTGCATCGTGCAGCTCAGCATGAGCAGTTTGGAAATATCCCTAGGATAAGCATTACTGCTGAAAGCCATTGAGGCAAAGCATCTTTCACCAAAAAGGTCTCACACTGAAGGATATTGGCTAGGTAGGCAGAAAAGAGTCAATCTGCAGAAAGGCTAAAGCACGAGTATCCCCACTCATGGCCTGCTTTCCTTGGGAAATCGCTTGCAGACAACAGCACTGTGTTCATGGGGATGGATGAGTTTCCTTAATGAATCACAAACTTATTCGCTGATTTCAACCAAGGAAAAGGAGGTCACATTCACATGTTTAATGGAAAGAAGGGTTAAAGCAGAGAAAAAGGAGACTTAGTGCACCTACTGAAGAAAGACTAGTTATGGCCAATTCCTGTCAGTGGCCAAAGAACTCAGACACAGGCTGCAAAGCCAGGGGAAGGCAACTTCAGGTAGTTCCCCTCTGGCAGAACAATTTTTGGTGTTCTGCCTGCCACCAGAAGCTGGAATCAGCAATCTGTTTTACACAGACCTTTTTGAACTTTTCCTCATCTCCAAAGTTTCACAGGAGCCAGAAAATAATTGCTTAATGTAATCAAAAGCCATATAACCTATAGATCATGTTTACCATTCTAAAATGGCTTGAAAGAATTCAACTGAAGTCTGAGTACAGCCATTCATCAGCCAGTCCCAGATGGGCCTCTCACGCATGAGATTCCTACTGAACACTAATTCCCTGCTTGGCACTGAAGGGAACAGGTTCTGTCCTTCACACAGCTAATAGAGCATCAGATGATGCATTTTGGGAAACTAAGGAATGACAAAGAAGACCAAATTTACAGAGGAAAATCACAGCTTTGAAGAATAGTAGGAAGTCTTTATACTAAGCATATATAGAACTACACTTTGAATTACACTGGAAAAAAATAATTTCTTAAATCAGTAGAGTGATAATACACATTTTTTTAAGGTTGTAGGAAGAAAAAAATCTCAGAGTTGAAGTTCTACTTTGAATACTGTTGCAGCCTCATTGTAGGTGGACTCTTATATGAAGACAATGGTGAATACTGAAGTATTTCCCTCCTCACATATTATCACTATTATTTTCTCCAACAATAACTGCAGAGCAAATCAGATTAATTTTCATTTGGGAATATAATTGTGGGCAGTCTCTTTGTCATACGTATTTATAGTTTCATTGTAATTAACATAAATATTTCTGTTAGAAATAAGAGACAGTCTTGCAAGGGTTCTGTTCGTAGAACTACTGACTGACTACATTTAATGTTCTTTTTGCATGAGTCATTTAGGATTAAGCTCCACAAAATACATCTCATCCCCCATACTTTACCTTTATGTGTCTCTTAACATAGGAAAATCTGGGGGAGTTGATTCAATTACTGAAGATACTTGATTACCCTGGTTATTCTTTCTCAGAAAAAAACTAACCAGTGCCAGAAATAATGATGTGATAGTATTACTTTATATAACATATTGCAATTTTGACCATACAGTGTTTCCAGGACAGACATGCAAATATAGAAGGCCAGATGACTTCAAGAATGGTCCCCATGCTTTTGATGAACTAGTTTGCATTATCTCATCTTATCCCTTCTTTTATCCTGCATAGATGAACTGCCTTATGCATTCACGTGGTTTTAACATTGTCACATACAGATACTTATTGCAACTACATAACTTCCAGATGCTACAGAACAGTACAGCACCACATTCAAGACTTTGTCCAACAGGAATTTCATGGCTCTTCTCTCAAAATAGAAACTAACATAGAAAAATGTGCATGTTATACTAGGTAGAAGGTGTTTCTATACAGGTCTCAAGTCTAGAGCCAAGGTACACTTTGAAGATGGAGAATTTTTTAGGTTTAAGTTTTAACTTTCTTTTTTGAAGACGGGCTTACTTTCTGAACAGCAAACTTATGCTTTCAGTTCTTCTGTGCTTACACAGCACTAGTTATAATTTACAGAACCGTAATTCTTCTGTAGCTGCAGGTCCTGGAGAGCTGGTTTGTGTAAACAGAGCCTTCTCAATGAAATACGACCTTAAATCAAGTTTCAACAGCTTATGAAAACAGAGAACATAAGAAAGGCCACGCTGCTCAGAGCAAAGGTGCACCTATCCCAGTAGCCTCTTTCCAAAAACAGCCCAGTATAGTGTCTCTTCAGTTTGATCTCTCATATGTTCTCAATGTAGTGACTATTCAGTGGAATTCTGGAGAATGGAAATGGGATTGGCCCTGTGCCTGTTTCTGGAATTGCACCATTTCCAGACTAATGAGAAAGATCAATCATTAGCGAGCACAGGGCACTCAGGGAGGTGTGTAAGAACCAGGCATGAGCATCTGACATACTCACCCTTCTGCCAATAAGAGAATTAATAACTTCTCCAGCAAGAAGTCACATTTGATTATTGTTCTTAATGGCTATTGAGGCCTCATCCTTTATCAATTTCTTTGGTTCATATTGAACTCCTTTAACTGCTCAGCAACTGTACTTGTAGAGATCATGAGAAAAGAGTCATCAAGTAGTGAAACTTTTTAATACTGCCAGTGAGGTAAATACACTCCGTGAGGGAGACTCTTTGAAAGTCAGTAATGGAGATCCAAGTCCTGATGGGCAAGACTTGTGTTTGTTCTCCATCAAGTGCAGGATAAATATATTGCCATCAAAAGCACTAAGGGCCAAGTTCAATTTATGTAAAACATGAGCTTTCAATCCATCACTTCACATTCCCTACATCACCCTATGTCCAGCTGAAAACTCCAGGTTTTGCTGTATGGCTCATACTGTGATTACCCCGTGGTTTCATGGTTACTTTGCTACTATATGCAAGCTGTTGCCTCTTGGTTGTTGGGCAGACCACACAGAATGGTTAAAGGTCAGTGTATCTCTGCATCTGCCTCAGGACTCAGGGTCTTCTACCCAGAATCTTCTGTTCATGAAACTTACAGGGATTTACTATCTCTGTGACAAGTACCCTCTGTTAAATTGAATTAAAATTGGAAAATACATTTAGAAGTTATTGGAAAGACAAACAGATGAACTGGTAGTGCAACTGCATACACTTACCCTCTATAAACTCAAACCAGAATAAAAGCAGTCATAAAAGGTTCTTACCATAATATTGTTCTGATTGAAGTCAATGGATATGAAGCTGTTGGCTTCAAAGCAGGACCAAAGTACAGCCCATCCAGTGTCCCTTCAGAACTATTTCCAGCAGAAATGTCATAGCCTGTCAAAATAATTCACATTACATGTGGAGATTTTTCATTATGTTCTCTAGGAAAAATGGTTATTTCAAAGCTGAGAGATTTTTCTTCTAACATTGTTTTGTGCTAATCCCCTCTTTTTCAAACTGCACAAAAAATTTAAATTAGTCATATAGCTCAAGGCACTTGCAAAGTTTACATTCATTGTTGATGGTGATTGAAGTGATGGTTATTAGAGACCTGAGCAGCTGCATTGCCATCAGGGGCCTGGCTCAGAACTGAAAATTGAAGGGTTGCTGAGCCCAAGCTGAAGTTCAGAACATACTTTTATCTCTGGGAGGCAAGAATTATTGTACAGTTTGCAAATTCTTTTCCAATGTCAGACTCAGTTTAAGGTTTCTGAAAGGCTACTGTTGTACAAATAGATCTGTATACTGCCTTCCACTTCATAGCTTTAAATAGTACAATCTCTGTTCTTATTTTTAGTGTTAAGGAAAACATTTTAGCAGCACAAATAGAAAACTTATGGCAGAGTCTTTCCCTCCTGAACCATCTCAAAGTTTCCAGGCTTTCCACTCAGTCAATAACCAAGTAACTTTGTATAAGTCACTTTTCTTTATCTCAGTTGCCTCACATGCAAAACAAGAGTAGACAACCTCACTTTAAGGCTTGCCAGAAGAACTAAACTATAAGATCTTCAAATGAAACACATAATAAAAAAAGATTTTAAGTAACTTAACATTTAAAAGTAGAACTGGGTAATAGTCTGCATACCTATATTGATTGTATTTTATTTTTGGATTATAGGATAGATGTGCATTGAAAAAAAAGGTGGATAATTTATACAGCTTATCACTAGGGATGCACTACCTTAATTTAAGAAAGTTAATAATGTTAATCTAAACACCCCTCCTTGTTGCTATTTCATGCACAAACATTTAAAGAGACTGTCCTACACAACTTACTTATACAGCTTTTCAGACTTTATGCTCACTAGAAAGAGATGGTGCTTTCGAGTTGTTTTGGTTTTATGCTCTGTGAGTTTATATTGCATTTATGATGGCTAAACTGAAATGGAAATGATAAAATAGCATGAGGGATGTGTATGTAAAAATAAAAATGTTTTACTCCTTACTCTGTGAGACAAGGCCATGTCTTGAGCAACCCTAAACAGACAGGAAATTCTTTTCATAGCACATTTTACAGCTATTTGGGCATTTGTAGCTTATAAAAAACCCCAAACATAGCTCTTTACTATGAGTTACTACTTATCTGCATTTCACATTTTCAGAGCATATTTTTCACCTCTCCACTACAGAGTACCCAATACCTACACAGCTTTCACCTGTCAGAAAGAGGACTCCAGCTTTTTTTAGTTTTTCTGTAGGAGACGCTTAATTTTGATAAGAATACAGTTTTAAGAAGACTCTAAGAGCTTTCTTGAGACAAGGAAAGTTTCCTGTGCTATTGCTTTTCAGACTACCAGTTAATGATAGATGGTGATACTTTGGTGTAGAAGTAGCTCTAACTGCCATGCCACAAAATAACACCTTCTTATCACGATATTCATGGTGCTGGTCTCGTGACCTGCCTGGTGCCACCTGCTTGGTCTGACTGAGCTCTGCTGTATCTGCATAGCAGGTCATCCCCACGTATCTTTTGGTTTGTTGCCTTCTGAGGTCCCTTCCAACATGAATCACCCTGTGATTCCGTGATCCTGTGGTCCTTCACATTGGTAGGTTCAACATGTCTGTTAAGCCCTCACACCAGCAGGGACACTGGACACACAAAACTGCTACAGACACACAGAGCTTCATGCCAGGGGATGGAGTGGTGATGCCTCTGACCTGCAGTCAGCCCTCAGAAAGGTCAGCAATGAAATATCAAATAGTCCCTCAAATGTAGAAAAAAAAAATCAAAACAATTTGTTTAGCATGATGTAAAGGCAAATTAAAAGTAGGACAGAAAGCTTTTGGGGGAATAGACACATGCTAAATAAAAGTGGCTGCTGCCACTGCCACCCTGCAGGGCCTTATGAGATATCATGGAATGTGTCAATGTGATTTATTTTTATGAATTATTCCTATGGGCATGATGTATGTATTCTGTGAAGATTAAAAGGAGTTGTTTCTTTAGAGATACTACATTAAGAATCGCCATAATGTTACAGTTTAATTCTGTAAAACAGAAGATCCCACTAACTGAACATAAATCAGGATAACAGAATAAGTATATATATACAAATTTCATCACAGAACAATTCACAAGGCTGAGTAAATTTTAGTAAGTCAATCAAGTTTGAAATTAAAAAGATGAGGCACTGAGCAAAAATATTTCCCGGATTTGAAGCAATATATTCAGAAACATATTTCCTGTATTGTAGGATTTAATTTTCTTAATATCTGTTAGTTCTTCAAGAACTGACAAAGGGGTTCCCACTGCTGCCCACTTTTTTTAAAGTTACCTGTCTGTCAGTTGCCTGTAGAGGCACCAATTTAAAAAAAAAACCAGCGTAATTTCAACCCACACTGAACAAGACTATGATTATTTCAGGAACATTATTTCCAGTGGGTTTCACTGCTTTCTAATACATGTCATATTATCTTGATACAGGGTTACTAACTATGTAAGTTTCTATAACAATTCATCACAATAGAATGTTTTTCTGTGCAGTGCAGGAGCTTCAAGAAGCACAAGGCCCAGCTGTTTCAGCACGAGCATTTAATGAAGGGTCTCTGGAGCCTGCCCGGGTTGCCCAGGCTCTGACTGCAGTTCCCAAGTTTCCAGCAGAGCACATTTCCTTCTAACAGGTGCCCATTTGGATGCAGACAGAACTCTCCCCTTTCCAGCCACTGCTGGACAGAACAGCTCTCTCTCTGTGCGGGAAGGCTGTCAGAATGCACAACTTCAGTGTGTTTAAAGCTTTAGGCAGTACAGAAGATTTCACTCCTGTGCGTGAGAGGACATGAAAATTATCTGTGTTTCCACTTTATACATAAGTAAATACCTATTTCTAAATAAAAAAACCCTCATAATTGATTTCGAAGATTACTTGTTCATTTAATTTTGTGTAGGCAGATAACAATTTTCATCTTCTCATACTTACACATTAGAGGGTTTTTTCCTTCCTCTGTCACAATGTGTTGTGATTAGGGTAGAATTTTGATTCTTAGAGTTGTTCGGTCTTCATCATTAAACAAAAATTTTTGTGGCAAACCCCTTATGCATGAGAATGTAACTGCACTTGTCCATTATTGAAATACATATTTATTTACATATATATTTACACATATATATGTTAACTACAGCACAAGGTACTTGCAAAGGCACATTATAAACTAATTGTTATAAACATAATTTATTAAATCAAAATTTATTTTTAACAGATACCTTAAGTACTTATTTGACTATAGAGACTCTTTACTATAGATTTAGTTGTAGTTTAATGAGCTTCCTAAAGACATCCATGGACACCAAAGCATGAGAAATCAGGGGAATTGATCCTGTCACATTCTGGAGGCAGTTATAAGGCAATTTATCACTTATGAAGGGACTTCAAAAGCTCAGGAGCATTTGGGGCACCATGTATCAGAAAGGAAGTAAAGCTGACTCACCAAATGCTTGGTGAGGGAAAAGAAGGATCCTGGACATGTTGAAGTTAACAGTGATGCACATCCTGAAGTAGTTCCAGAGTAACAATGAAACTAGAGAACAGAAATCATGTATAAATATTCTCCTCTCTTCTCTACATGCTCCTTTGCTTTATATCATAGAATGGTAAAATAAAACTGTGGCTTAGAAATAAAGTCACAATAAAGCCTGCATGTTCTGTGTCAGGGCGTTGAGTGCTCTCTCAGTAATGGTCCTGACCATCCTCACCTGAGGTCTCTTCACACCTTTGACCAGGAACTCCATTTAAGCTCTGGTTGGGCATTTCACCCTTCTCCTGAGCCCTGTCTCAGGTGTGTTTGCTGCCAGCCTGTTCCTGCAGTGCATTCCTTGATGGACCTTGTGCTGAGGATCACTGGACTGCTGACAGGACCTGATGCCATCCTGCTCTGCCTGCCTCTGGTGCTGTGCAACTGTGTCCTGTTGGTAAGGTCCTTGCCAGTGTGCTCTGTGAGCTCCCAGCCCAGCTGCCCCTGGGGAGGAACCTGCTGTTGCTGTTCCCTGACACTGTACTTAAACCGCACAGAATTCCTGTGGTGTTAGAAATGTGGGAAGGTTGTGCTTAGCTGACTGCAGTTTTGATTGATCTTATGCTGGAAAGGTAGGCTGCAGCTGGACTGGTGGGCCCTGTCTGGGCTTGCAGTTTGTAGCCAGTTCCTCAGGAACTCAGCTTTGGAGTTTACACAGACCAGTGCACAATACCCAGCGTGTGATACCACTCAGGCAGTTACCCTTCTAATAAACAGTGGGGTGTAACTTTTATATGAGACAACTAATACATTAAACACACGCTTCTATTTCATAATACATTAGAATATAAGCAATGGAACAATTACTAGAAAACAATTACTGCAAGAAATGTATTTTATGACTGAGACCCTTCTTGGCCATTAAATGTCTTGACCATTGCATTTCTGTTTTGCTGTGAGAGAACAGAGCAAACATGGCTTTCATAAAACACAAAGCTCTCTGTGCTACCTTTCAGAGATCTTTAAGCAGTGTAGCAAACTACCTTGCTGATCCATTGCTTAATTTCAACTCCTAGAACATGTTTTAAAGAGTTAAGTGCTACTCAAGACTTTTGCATTTATACAAAGGCAGTCTCAGAGAGTCATTTATCAGTGAAGTGCTAGGAATGAGTCATAATTTTATGAGGTATTTCTTATAGTATATTAAATGCAACTGTATCTCAAACATATTGCTACTAAGGTTTATTGTTAAGTCTGCTGAAAGCATTTAGTTCAATGTCTTCTGTATCTCATATAGCTTGAAGATTAAATTAAATGAACTTCCTTCTTCAGTAAACAGAAAAAAAAGGAATTATTTCCCTGCCTAAGTCTCAGCCATGAGCAGCAATATTGTCAGCACTCAACTGTGCCACAAACTTCAGTGGTGTTAATTTGCAACTATACCTTTTTCCTAGCAGTTTATCACTGTGTGGGTGTGACCAAAGCTGTGTATTCTGAAACCCTCTGCATAATTTCTCATGAACTGTTAACAATGGACCATTTGCAGCAGCTGCCCAGGGCACACCTGACCCCTCAGGATGTAAGCTGGGTGTGAAGGAAGCCTGTGAGAGAGGAGCTGTGATAACTCCCTTCCAGGGAGTTCTCTTTTGTTGGCTGAATTTGTAGCCTATTCAAGGTATATATTTGATTAGTCAAGTGGGTGCTGTATCTCACATGAGTGTGGTTGTATATAGAATTAGTCACTGAAGTCTTAATGGAGGGGGGAAAAATCACTGTAGCCAACATGGGTATGAAAATATGGCTAATCAGTTTTGTGTTTAATTTACTTTAATCCAGAAGGCTCTGTGAGGATTTGCCTATCTTTAAGATATTACTATATAATTCAAACTCTTTCACCTAGAAAATAAGTAACACAAGAATATATGTTCACATAGAGACTCTTGTGATCTTTCAATGTGGTCTGGGTACTTACAAGAACACAAGGAGCCTCTCATTCATGTAAGTGATGATGACACTCTAAGGCATTCCTTTAGGTTTGCCCTTCATGCTCTGAAGCATGCAAGGTTGGTAAGAGTGGTGATACAACCACTAATTTTTCAGGGTTACTTTGAAATTGCACAGTACCCAGATCTCTCTGAAAGATCATGAGAGTCCCTATGTGAATATTATTGACAACTGAAAACCAACTACAAACCTTTTCATGCACCCTTCTGCAGCCCTCCCCAGTGGGGATTCATGAGCTTCAGTATAAGTTGTGCTTTCTAGAAGAGAGGACTTGATTCTAAATGTGGTGTGTCTTAGCCATAAAAATCCTATGGAAGGAAAGGCCCAAGGCTAAAAGAGCAGGTGTTTGTCGAGCTAGAATTGAAATCAATTGTCAGCACTGCATGGGGGAAGCTTGTAAGTAGTAACTTTCCGATCTCTGCTTGATTTAAGCAAGTTTGGGCAATCCTTATTTTCATGAAGCTTTGAATATCTATCCTTTTTGTTTCCCCCAATAATTTATAAAAAATATCACTTCAAATCTGGCCTTTTCATGTAAAAAAACTGGTTTCCTAACAGTTAGAAAAATCTGGTAATTACTTGGATACAAGCAAGAGTTAATATAAACTTGCAGATCTTTTCAAGGTGTTTTGAGCAGCGTCTTTATGATTGCTAAGTCTGTCAGCTTTGTTTAATGGCTCATATTTCAGTGTCAGAACTGTGGGTGGCATTATGTGTCTAGGTTTTGCACCATTTAAACCTGGCAGCTGTTTAATTTACCTTTGTTGCATAATAAAACCTTCTTGGGATAAAAAGAGAAATTTTCAATGAGACCAGTCAGAGCAAGATCACTAGATGCCACTTCAGCTGCATTACTTCTTCACAGTGTTTCACTGAGTGTAGGTTCACAGGGACAGACTCTCCAGGATTTTTAATTCTTTGTGCTTCTCAGCCAGTGAGAAGAGGCCAGACATAGGGTGACAGCAAGGACAGAACGAGTGAAGCAGGACAAAACAGCTCCCCAGTTATAACTGCCAGTCATCAGCAGACATGACCCCTCAGATGGGTGTGAAGGTGCTGATGCCTCCCCAGAGGGGAGTTACCACACCTGAGTCACTGGTGTGAACACAGAAAAGTTCCTATGCCTTGCAGGGTTCTTTAACATCCAGCTTATAGCCTGAGGGGTCAGGTGTGCCCTGGGCAGCTGCTGCAAATGATCCATTATTAACAGTTCTTGAGAAAAGAGTAGAGGGTGTAGCATACACAATTTTGGTTTTACCCACACAGTGATACACTGGTCCTGGCCTCTGTAACTGGGACACAAACTTTTACATCCATTTCTTTTACAAGCCCCTGTGTCCCCTGTTCCCCTTGATGAGCCTTGACAGTTGACTCAAGTTGATGAACACACTTCCACTGACTGCTGTAGAGGAACTGCAAAACATGTTTCCTACTGTAAATCTGGTGCTCTCTTCATGAATTTGCTCTTACTATGTATATAATTTCATTATGTATATGCTGTTGTGAAAATGATGTGTAAAGTGTGGAGAGGGAAAAAAAAGCCTTGCTTTCTTCTTTGCTCTTTTGTTGAAGTAGTGAAATATCTGAGTTAATGCACAGTGGAACTCCATGGCACAGCATGGCTGAAACAGGTGAAAAAGACCATGTTTTAAAAGTAAACTTTCCTAACACAAAACCAAAACCAGACAAAAAAAAAAAAACAAAAACCCCAAACAAACAAAAACCCAAAAGAGGGAAAAAGCCTTTAAGGAAGTATGATGGTGTTGAATGTGTGATACAGGCCAGTTTTGGACTGAGGAAAGAACGACACATTAGTCAAAACACACAAGGTATGGGCCCAGAAGGAGAGGTTCTTGGCAATAGTTGCTGTGCTTTGCAGACAATAGGAAGCTGGGTGTGCCTGGCCATCTGCTCTGCACGCTCCAGCTCCAGCTGCGCTCACCAGCTTAAAGGAGGGGCTGCAGCTGTGTGAGGAATATTTACAGCATAGGAGGGTGTGATTTATGGCAAAGATAAGAAAAAAGTAGGGCTGGACATGCTTTAGATTTAAGATGTCAAATCCTCTTGTCTGTGATTCAATGCTGGACATTTCCCTAAAATATTCAGAGAGCTGAAAGAAGAGATTTGATTTCTAAATTTTCTTTAGTGTGTGTAAATACAATGCTAGTAATTAGTACACAGTTGCCCAAGTCCAATTGTTATAACCGTAAGTTATACAAGTGCAGTTTTCCTGCCAAGTAGGATGATCAGAAAGCTTTGATAGCTTTGTATCCAAAAACTAGAAATTTCTTTTAGGTAGCTCAGAACTGTGAACACCTTGAGTACAATTAATTTTATGTTATTCATGCTAATGAATCAAACCCAGAGATGGTCTGGGTGAAAGAGCAAACTATCACGAGATATTGTCACTGACAAAACTTATTGGCATTTATAGTTTGGTAGAAAGAAGTTGTATTTTTTAGATGGGATTCCTTTATATTTACATGACTAGATATAAGTCCAGCAGAGGTTTAAACGCATTCTACCTATTGTCCTTGCTAAAGAGATGGTGAACAAATAATTTGAACATAAATATCTAAAGGTACACCTTACCCTAGAAGACATTGTTTAGCTGCCACAAGTGATGGAAGCCTGTTTAGCTGCCATCTATTTGTGATGGAAGTACTAACCCACCCACCAGTTAAAAGCAGGTAGGAGCTGAAGTGCAGTTGTCCCAGCACACAGTACCAGCCAGAGGTTAAACTCCAGCTGGGTAGAAAAAGAATCACCAGCAAGATTTCCTTTGGTTTTGCCTTGTTGAAGAAACATACCTTGAATGGTAGGCATTGCCTTGGAAAAAATATTCAGCTAGAAGCCCTTGAATGGGAATTAATCACATTCCTGGTTGCTTTTCCCGTGCCCAGGAGAATTTGTGACAAGCACAGACAAGTATGAAAAGCTTTGATATTAAATCTAGAGATGGCATTCATCTGAAGACTTGGTGTCCCTGGAGCATGAAGGGAAAGTGTTATTCTCTAGTATTCCTTAAAACTCCCACAGCAAATATATATTATTCTGTCTATGAAGACGTTTTCAGAAATCTAATTCTATTAAATGCTACTGCCCTAAGTGGCATTCGCTCTGTGAAAATAGTGTGCCACAGGAAATCCTTGGATATAGGGTGGAGGTAAGTAGCTGGCATTTGTTTCTAATTTGTGTTTATCTTATTTCATTGCAAAT
Source organism: Hafferia zeledoni (assembly GCA_035583235.1). NCBI lineage: Eukaryota > Metazoa > Chordata > Aves > Passeriformes > Thamnophilidae > Hafferia > Hafferia zeledoni. Next base: position 13,741,711 of record JAWWEV010000018.1, on the reverse strand, counting down.
TCTAATTCATCTCTTCCAAATGAATATGGAACATTTCATTTGCTGATCTTTTGCATTAATGTGGTCAATATAATTGGAGCTGAAGTGAGCTGTTTGCCAGACTTTCTAACTGCTGCCAAGAAAAACTTGGGTGTCATTTTAGAAAAATCCATGGGTGGAGGAGGACGAGATCATGACCATCTGTCTATGCATCAAAGGCTAAATCATTTTAGGGGAAAAATAACTCCTCTGTTGCGTTTGCCAGCCATGTTTGCCTTCAAAGCAAGTTCAGTTAGTAACTTTGGAAGACAAACATTTTCAAAATTGTCCTGTGGGCTCAAACATTTCTTGGAAGGAAGTTGGGGGGAAATGTAAAGGTCAGAACTGCACAACTTGGAAATGAATGAGATAGATCAAGGATAACATCAGAGAAAAATTATACAGTCTCCTTGGAATCTTCCCAAACTCTTTCAGTTGCAGAATGTAACAGGTATATAGAAAAGGAAGCACATAGACTTTTTCTTGTCCTGAAGACAACCTATACATGTTCCATGCCCCAGAGCATTTACAGGTTTGTTGGCTTAACATTTAACAAAGGGACAGTAGACTCACAGCATCTGAGAGATGTGACAGCAAATATTCACCTGGACCTACCTGAGCCTTATAATTTCTGTTGTTGATCAAGATAACAGTCTGAAAAGTAAACACTCTGCAAAAAACACTGCATAGAGAAGAGGGGCATTATCTGCAGTACAGCTAATACTTTGCTCTTCTAATTTCGTTGGGTTTTTATTTAATGCACAGCAAAATTAGTCTTGGCATCATGCCAAGATCCATCATAAGGAGCTAAACTAGGAATGTCTTTGAAAAGCCATCAGTCCTTCAAACCTGGGGTCACTGTTGCAGGCTCCTTTATCAGTAGTCACTGTGACATAAATGTCTCTGTGAGGAGAGTGAAATGACAACAAATGGAAAATGCCAGTAACCACGGGAGTTCTGTTTAGGCTGCCACTTCCAGGATGCTCCTGTTCTAGTTCAGTCTGCTACAGTACCCAGTTCAGTTCCTCTAAGTTCCACCTCCTGGCATACTCCCTCACCCAAATATTTGCATTTTGTGGGGTATGACATCTAAGTCCAGACATTGTTACTTAAAAGTATCACTCTGGCTTCTCTGAACAGGAATCCTTCGTAGTGTCAGCCTTCAAAGCAGACGGTTACAGTTCTTATCGGGAGTTTGGGGGTTTGCCTTGCACTGAGATTCTGAATTCTCTCCTTCTTTGAAGATAAGAAATCCCTGCTATCACAGCCTTTATCTGAATATGAATGGGTCCCTGGATTTGACAAACTGTTTAGGACTACTAGGATCAAACTCTGAGTATGTGTACATTGAGAGTTCAAAAGGTGAATTAATTTCACCTTTCTGTGCTTGCTAGTCTTGATTTCTATTTTTCCTTATAATAAATAGTAAAATTTTAAAAAATAATTTGAAAATAATATTACTTTTCGGAGTTATATTTTGTGTTCCAACATTTTAAAATTTTTAAAAAATTGACCTTTGGAAGACTAGTCTATGGCTCATTTCTACTTAATGCAAAGCTCAGCACAAGTGAATTTTCATACATGAAATGTAACAAACTCAGTTTTAATTTGCAGTATATTCTGAACAGAGAGCCAAAGCATTCCACAACAGCTGGAATCTTTGAAGATATATACCTATTACAAGTTTCTTTCTAATAGTAAATACTAAGTATTACCTCAGCCTCATGTAATAAAATGCTGGCTTGAAGATAAATGTAAAAAATATAACTGCTGAATGAAGATTTTTAAGAGGTATTGACAATTCAGACAAGTTATATTTTTATGTTATCCAAGTTGAATGATATCCTGAAAAAGAACTCAAATTCTGCAAGTTCTCTTCAAAACCAAAATTAGTTCATTGCAAAGACATGGCTGAGTTTGCTAAAATGTTTGCATCAGACTTCTTGAATGTTAGTCATCTTTTCAAGCCTTTAGTCTTGTATTTGAATAGGATTTGTGTATTCAAAAAGACCCAAACCAAAGTTTAAAAGAGTCAAACCTGGTAAGCAAGGAGTCCTGTAACACTTGCAGAAGGCTGGGGGTAAAGAATGGATTTGCTTCATTATAATGAAATTGTACATACACATACTATTTCAGGACATTCTTCTAAGGCTTTTAAGAGGAAAAAAAAGAGTAGGAACCTTTCTGCCCCACCACACTGTCTCACAGTCCAACAAACACCTGACCATGAGTAGTGAAATGTATTGTCTGAGATGAGTAAGAGGTATCCTGTAAAGCAGGAGTGTCAGAAATCTGTGTGGAGGATTGAATTAGAAAATTACCAGAAGTTCAAGGGCCACGTCCATTTTGCATTAAATGGAGCAGATGGGAGCTGACTTGACTTTTGATACCATGGTGCAGTCCAGAGATGACAAATCCCAGCATGAAATGTTCCATTCTGGCGTTGAGCAGGTGATAAAGGAAGATACAACATGTCTTGCAGATATTTAAAACACTTATTTAAAAGAAAGGTTCTGTGCTGCATTGTTGTTTCTCATCTACATTCTTCTAGCAGTTCTGGTTTTAGCACCTATGATTAATACCACACAGTTGATCAGCAACAACTACTAATTGGCAGTTTCTTGGCCATGTTATTGAAGCTTTGCCTGTGCTGGCGCAGAGATTCCCTGTTCCTCAGGAAGTCTTTTTGCTGTGTTACATCTTCCATCATTGTATTTGATCCATCTGATGCCATTCACAGGCATGACCAGATCACAAACAGATCAAATGCTGAGATCCATATTTTAAATTCTTACACTACTCAAATGCTGGTGGGATATTAACATATTGCTGAGGGGATGTCTTAGGTTGTCCCTGAGGATCATCACCTAACAGGTATTTTACATGCCATGAGTGATTAAGGCTATCAGCATTTTTGATTGAGAGTGTAAGAGAGTCAGAGTCAAATTCAGCAAATCTTAAATGGAAAAATATTTTCCCTCACATTAAGCAAAGCAAGTAAACATCTTAAAAATTACTCTAAATAGAAATCTTAATGTATGCATCAAAATTTCAGTAAAACCACACCATCTATGTAGACAGACTAAGGAAGCATATGATCAAAAAATATGTTATGGGTAGTATTAGGTCCTCTTTATATAACTCTCTGTGCTGCGTCATGTCAAATTATCACTGGGTCTGTTTTGTGAGTTAATTTAAAGGATCTTAACTGGTTGTAGTTCTATTGCTAATGTTCACATACAAAATACTAATTGTAAAATATTACTATTCCAGACTGAAGAAGGCTAAAGCCTGAAGTCAAAGTATAGAATAATTGTTAACCATCCACTACTTGTTAATATAGTGTAAAATCCATTGGATATCTGATGATAAAAATTTTATTGTCCTTTGGAAATACTTAGGCATTTTCTGTAATAAGATTTAAAATATAAGTGATAGAATATTCCTAAATCTTTCGGATAGCCAACTACTATACTATATCTGGATATATTTTAATTTTATCTGCTTTGTGTATTCCTACAAAGGCCTGTAAGAGCTATGACACTCTTGGTGCAACTGCTTTGTAAGGAAATGGTTCAAACTTGGTTACTGATGACTATCTTTTAGTAGAAATATGACTCAAAGTAGTTATAACATGTAGTTGTGAGTGAGTTTATATCTATTTGTTCTAAAAATTAAAATGGACAGTGTTTTGCCACCCAAAGCCATGTTCAGTCCCTGTAAAGCCCAGCCTTAGCACGTCTGCTCCTGTCTGATGGCACAGAGCTGACAGGAATCCAAGAGGCATTAAAGGATGGAGAGTTCCCTCAAGTTCCATGAGCTCCATCCCCTCCTGCCCTTCTCCCATGTAGGTGTGGCCCAGCAGGGGACACAACTTTGCAGCTCTGTATGGCTTGTCAGGACTAAACATTCAAACCCTGTCTGAGAGCTGAGGGAAGCTCCGGTACTTTGTTGGAGCCCACTGGGGCTGTGGCTCTCTCTGTTAGTACTTTCCAGCTCTCCACGAGTAGTTCCAAACTCATGATGTGGTAACGGCTACAGAGCCAAAGAGTTGTATCCATTTCCTCAACTGGAACAGCATTAGAGCTGCTATGATTTGTGTCAGCCTGACTCAGTGCAAAACTTGAGGGGCATCACTACAAACTCAGATTTTCCACTTCTTACAAGAACTGCCCTAAGCCTATATAAGCAGTAATATTTAAATTTTATAGATGAGAGAGATCAAATTTTTTATTTATTTCAGTATTGCAAACAGCTTAGCATCCAGGAATTTCTGCTCTTGCCCTAGTGCTGCAACAGGAAAGCAAGAAATCAGGGGGGAAACACTTAGAAGTTATTGTTATTGCATCGCTTCTCTCCCTTTGGGGATTTTGTTTTCAAGCAACGGCTTCCTCTCACAGCTTTTATACTTAATTAGTCATTTTCATCAGCATGGAGTTGTTCTAATTTGTTACTTCTCTGTTCCAATTATGAAATATGACAGAATCCTAAATATTTAATGGGAATGGGATTATTAGCAGTGTGCCCTTGTTGCGTGCTGCCTTGTTATCCTCTTCAGTATTGTAAAATATATGATGTACCTGTAGAAAAGAGACCTTAGTAGAGAATACAGATGGAATTGAATTCCTAAAGCAGTCATAGGTCTGCAAGTGTTGCTCTCAGGATCTCAATACAGTCTTTTTAGATTATTATACATGAGCACTAGTGAAAAAAGTCTTTCCCCATCTTCTTTTAAATACAGTAAGGCCACATATTATTCAAAGATATACAACATGATCTGTTTGATTACACCCTAAAATTGACCATTTAAGTTTTGGTTGGTGTTCAAAATAAAGTAAATTTAGTTTTTACCCTACAGGATATATTCCTTGTGGATTATAATGCCCCTCAGATTATTCTGGTTCTTTGCTCACATTTTAAACTAATTCTACTGTTCTTTGTGAAAGGTCAGATTCAGCCAATAATGTTTAGAGAAATGCCATTTGAAATGGAATAGTACAAAACATTCCAGTGGTTTAACACTTTGACAGTCATGTATTGAGACCTTTCCTTTGCATGTTAAACCACTGAATGAAGATTATAATAATATCTTGTAGTCAGTGCAGGAACATGGGGGTGGAAAGTCTCCTAGATTATTCACTTGGCATTGGAGCTTTTGATAAGAGAAATCTATGGCTAATACACAGATTTTTGTTTACATGGTGATAGGAGGAAAAAGGACAAGTGTTTTATGCCTCCTAAGGTAAGCTTTTCCCACTGAAAGAGCTAATTCGAGGTAGCAGGATATAAAATTTACATTTTATTGGTCAGTGTCAGTCACTGGTTGTGGCAGCCTCGATTACTCTGTAAATCACAACAGTCTGTCTGGGGCTGCTGAGGCAAAAGCTGATTTTCATCTCTCATGATCTCACCTCTGTTGGGCTGTGCCACAGACCAGGTACTGCTGTGCTCCAGCTTCCATTCACCCATCCCTTATTCTGGATCTTGCCTACTGGAGATACAAAGCTTTTTAAAGCTTTTTTCCCTGTTAACTGAGGCTTGTCTTCCTTACCATGTTCTTCAGCCTCATGTTGAGGTTGTGTCTCGGTGACAGCTCCACAGCCAGGACAGCACTGGAGCCTCCCACTAGTCAAAAAGAGGACTTATTTCAGAGTATTTCTTAACATTCCCATAATATCCACTTTCTCACTATGCCTCATAAAAAATGCCAACAAGAGTAATCAGAAATCAAACATAATGTTTGCATTGGAGAGGTGGTTTCCTTAAAAAGGGTAAAAGAATTAAAGTGTTTTTCAAATTGTGAGCATGAAGTCTAATTAAGATCTTGCTTTCCATAAAAACATGGAAATAAGGTGCAGGGTGTTCTTAGCATTGATTGCAACTACTGGGAATTAGAAGATGGAATTAAATTGCAATATGCTACATATGGATGATTGACTTCTTAAGGACTGATGGAAAGAAAAGAGTAGTTACCCAGAAAGAGTACCAAATAAATGGGTTTGTTCACTAAGAAGAAGTTCTAAAGATGAATAGATGTGTCCTAAATCTATATGGAATAGCTCATAGAAGAAAATCATAACTCAAGACTGACATCATCACAACTATTGTTGTTCTGTATCTGCCTTAACTTGTAGTTGCTTAATTTAGTTGCTTCACTCCTCTTCTACCAGGATTTTAGTTTGTCATCTGTTGTCTCTTTCTTGGTATTCTCTAAAATTAGTGAGAAATCCAACCAAAACAGTAAATATTTGGGGTAAAGACACTGCAGAAACCATTCTAACCTAAATGCATCTACTTTGAACGTTACTGTAGAAATTAGTAAAACGAAGTATTTTTATTGAAATCAGCAAATATTGTATTTCTATGTGGTGAGGAAGTAACGTTCTGTTAATAGACACCAGAGAACCTGGTTTCTGAGGTTTAAAATGATAAGTTGATCAGGTGGGTACGTTCTATTCCTCTCCAAAATGATACCAAATTGAAAATACCCCGAAAGAACTAGATATAAGATTGCACAAGAACAGTGGAATCTTCCAGACCATTAGGTGGTTAACAGTGTGAATGAACGTGGCTGCTCCTGCAGATTGTTTTCAATTAGTGGTTGAAATAGAAAACTCATCTGAGAAACTGCTCTATATCACAAGTTTCCCAAGTGAGTACTTTGCTACTGAACTACAAGAGCAGTCCTGCAGCTTAAGCCACTAGAGACTGTTTATAATTAATGCCTAATTTTTCACAGGTGCATTTTTTGTATATTTTGCCAGGGTATTGGCATTTTGTAGCTGACTGAGATTTTTCAAACTGAAAATTGCAGCTTTAATCCACACAGCATGTATTGATAGAAGCAAGGTGTGGTGTTAACTCTGAGTCAATTCCACTTGGCTAACTTCTGAAAATATTTTTATTTAAAAATTGACTTCTGTCAGTGCTGGTAAGTCTTCCTTAGAAAAATAGCTCCAAACAGAAGGTTGTCTTTAAGTACCGTTGCTTCATATATACCACTTCTGGATATTTCATACTCCTCTTTCCTGAAAAGTGAAATATCAGCCTTTCTTGAACCATTTTCACTGACTTGTATATGGCCTTTTAAAACACTGATTTTGGGGACTGATAGGCCTGGTGAGTAATTCTGGCTTGTAGTAAAGGATACACACAGTGTTCAGTAGTTTAGAAAACATGCAGAAATACAATTTTTTTTCAATTATGTCACATTGAGATAGGTATCTTGTTTGTTGTGGAAGTTTAATATTTGTACTCCACTTGTCACAATAGAAGCAGAGCACTTGACAGATTTACTGTTAATGATTCCCAAAGAAACTATACACTAGGAGTGGGACACTGGAGAAAACTACTAGTCTGACATCTTTTGTTTGTGACAATGAAATTAACTGCAAACCACAAATTGTTTAGGGCTTCAGTGTGTTGATAGATACTTAAGGTTTAGAAAAAATATTTTTTACTGCACACAGATTTGTTCTAATATAGGAGGATAATTAAGGAAATCCCCCTGCAAATGTCTGCTGCAGGCACAGAAAAAACATTTGTTTGAAATATGTGGGATGGAGAATGTTATGATCAAGATCCCTGAAAGAATTCTGTGCAGTCTTTGCTCACCTGTATTTTGTGTTGAAATTGATTTTGTTGCCATAGTGTTGTTATTTGTGATTTAATACTGCTTGTTCATATAAGGAAGAGGTAATTTTTAGCTATT
>JAWWEV010000018.1:13657244-13723329 GCA_035583235.1 Hafferia zeledoni | reverse complement strand
CGGCCTGGGCGGGGCGCTCTCCGCCCCACCTGGGCCGCGCAGGGCCCGCCGCGGTCCCGGGGCACGGCGGGCAGCGCGGGGCTGCCGGCCCGGCCTCCTCGCCGCCCGCCGCGGTTCTGCCGTGCGGCCTCTCCCGACCCCGCGCCCTCCGCCCGAGCGGGCCCGGTCGCCCCGGGGAACGGCAGCGGCTCCGGCGCCCTCGAGACGCGGGCGCTGCCCGGGCTGGCCTCGGCCCGGCCGTGCGCGCTGCGGGCGCGCTGGCACCGCCAGCAGTGAGTGCCCTTCCCGAGGCGGGGCTTGTGCCTGCCCCGGCAGGGAGGGCAGCGCCGGCCGCACAGGTTGGGGTTTGAGGGAAGTTGGTTTACGCTTTGATTTTTTATAACTTGCAGCTGCAGTTTTAGCTTGGTCATTGTTTCCTCGCGGCTGAAACAGTAAAAACGCGGTTGTTCGCAGACCTGGCAGTGCTGGGGATTGCACGCCCCCGGACAACAACCGTGGTGCAAAGTTATGTGTCTGTATGGGGAGCCCTCTGACAAACACAACGTGGTGCCCATCGCATGACCTGTGTTGTAAATAAAGATAACTACTCTGGGCATTTGAAATGCACTTGTTGAAGTGGAGGAACTAACATAAGGATTGGCTGAGGTCATTTGGTCTGTTCAGCCTCAAGAGGAGGCTGAGAGGGGACTTCATTGGAATTTACAACATCCTCTTGAGGGGAAGAGGAGGTGCAGACACTGATTGATTGGACCCAGGGAATGGCCTGAAGTTGGGCATGGGGAGGTTTAGGTTGGATATTAGGAAAGGTTCTTCCCCCAGAGGGTGGTTGGGCATGGGAACAGACTCACCAGGGCAGTGATCACAGCACCAAGCCTGACAGAAGCCCAGGAGAATTTGGACAATGCTTTGAGGCACATGGTTTGATTCTTTAGGCTGTTTAAACACTTGCTTTGTGTATTGCATTTCTTTGGAGTTTGAACCTCTCAGATCCATGGACTGCCTTTGAGGAATTGTGTGTATGAACATCTATATGTTGCTACATATTAAAAAATGACAAAGTCTGTTGTCAGTAGATTTACTTTTTTTACACTGGTGTCTGCACCTGCCTTGTGAAGTATTTGAGGAGAGTGGGGAAGGGATTCACAGTTGGGTTTATCTTGGAGAGCAACTGCTTGCAGGATTCCTAGAATGCATTTTCTCTGTTCATGTAGTTAAATAAGCTAAAAATTTGGAAGCTGCTTGTATTCTAAAAATGGATGTAGATATTTCCTTTGGCAGGGGAGACCATTTGCAGGAGCTGTTCCTGCAGACCTGCCCTACTCAAATCCATTCCCCTTACTGCAGTTTTCATTGTTCAGGCCACAGGTTTTTTGACCTCTTAGTTGTTAGATAGAAGTGCTAGTGGGACAGGTTATTTTTAACCTGCCCTAGTTCATGTCATAGTCCTGTGCAAAGTTGTGCTGGTACAACTGAGGAAGCAGCGAAGGAGCAGGGTGGGAACACATTAGGCTGGCTTTCTTCCCAGGAAGAAGTCAGTAGAAGCTTGCCTTCAAATTATAGCATTGAAATTAAAAAAAAAATATGGTAAGAGACATGAAATTAATCTTGATACTTGCCTCTTAAATGCTGCCCTGCATTTGGAATCATCTTTGAGAATAACTTAATGTGTAACTCCTGATTAATGAAATGAAATGTGAGGTGTCACCAGTTGGTGTCACCTTCTAAAAGCCCAGGACTCCAAAAAGCTGATGGAGGAAGGAAAGGAGCATAGCTTTATTTTATTTTCTTCCAAGGCTACACATGTACTAGCACCAGCAGCCCCATTCTCTCACAAAGAGAGGATGATTCTATCCTCTCCCCTATGATAACCTGTTAGACTAATTATTTCCACAGTCCATCACCAAATCTAGCAGTTCATTACTCCTGTCCTGATGTTGTCCTCTCTCAGATATTAGACTGTTTTCTCACCGTGTCTGTGCTGCAGATTTCCATTTCAAACTGTTGATAGATAGTGAGGGGTATTCTTACTTTTGCATACGTGCACTTTCAAAAAATAAACTTGACCCAATATTTAATACATATGTTCTCTTGAAATATTTTTGCAAAGGAGAAAATAATGGCGAAGTTTACAGAAAAATGTGTTGAATAAATGCCCTCTTCATCTTACAAGAGGAGTAGTTTAAAAAATACCACCTTATGATTCTGAATGTAATCTTGATTTTGTCACCTGGTGTGAAAGATTTGGTAGCCTTTAGTGACATAATCGTGTACATCAGTGCTAGGCTGCTGCCCTGGCTGTTGGGTTTAGAGGGAGTTTAAAGGGTCAGAGAACTATTACTGCATAATAGTAGGAAGTGAGGCTTCCATAACTAGTTTGCTTTGTCAGGGAAGTGTTTCATCAGCACAGGAATGAGGGAAGTATTGTTAATGGTTTTTGTTGGGAGTAGCCTCCTAGTAAGCCTAGAAATAATTTGATATTAGTTGTGTACTTCTAAGAGGAACTGTTGCTTGGATGTTCTTCACTCTTTGTCAGAGCAGTACCTTTTCAAAGGTACTGATACTGTGGTGTCAGTGGCTTCCTCTGACAGTTACTGCTGTGCTGTACAAAAGTAGTTTAAAATTACGTGGAGGGTGTCTTTGGTCTTTTCTCTTTAATAACAAAGATGAGAATTCAAGTAATTATCAGAATGGTGATGTGGCATCAGTCTTTGAAGATCTCCTGTACCAGATTAGACTCAACCTGTACAGAACACGGAGAGAGGGAGAGACCATTTTGTGGGAATTATTGACCAGTGCAGTGTTCTTTCCTAACCAGTGAGACATTTCATGACAGTACTCAATGTTTTGGTATGTGTGGCTTTATTTTTTTTTGTTTTGTTTTTACTGTCAGTCTCAGGATGGCAGAATTATTTATGGAATGTGAAGAAGAGGAGCTGGAACCATGGCAGAAGAGAGTGAGAGAAGTGGAGGAGGATGACAATGACGGTGACGATGATGATGATGAGCCAATCTTTGTTGGAGAAATTTCAAGCTCAAAGCCAGCTGCTACATGTAAGATAACTTCTCCATAATTTAAAACAGATATTTCAAGGTATAGAAAGTTAAACTTAGTTTGAAAAGATAGAATTTTTAACAGTAAGATGTAAGAAATTCTCTTATCTTAAAGCTGTACATATGTCTTACTGAAAATTATAATTCTTTAAAAATTCTGTCCTAAAACCCAGATTATGCACAGTTCTATTTACCTCTAACCTTAAATCTCTTGAGTCAAAACAAGGACGTTTGAAGGTTTTAGCATTAACAATGTACTGGCACCTGAAAACAGTTTTCGAGGGTGAATATTTAAAAAATATTCTGCATACTCTTAAAAATTTGAAGAATATTTTCAAATTAATTTAGTAAGATTTCTACAGTTACAAACTTCTAAGAGTGAAAAATACCTTTAGTGTTTTCTGAAAGGTCCAGAGACCTCTGAGTTGCTGTTTGTCTCTGGCAGTAGGTCATGGCATAGAACAACTAGTAAGGCACTAGGCATGTGTCGGATCAGCAAATATGCCAAGATTCATTGCAGTGTTGTAGTCTCAGATATTTTTTTCGTCAAGGGATGGAAATAGATCAGGTGAAAACTATGATTTTGGTGTATGATTCTGTGAACTTGAAGGACTTTGGTTAAAAGGTAGAGACTTAAAATGTTTGCATCTTACTCTAGTGCTGTCCATACTTGGTCCTGACACAAGTAAAATCACTTCTGGTGTAACTTTTTACTTATCTCTTTTCCTTCCCTCTCCTCAACTTTTTTCTCTTTGTAATCTTCTACTTCACTATCAAAAACAGCTATGGAAGAATGACCTCAGTTCTTCTCTGGCTTGTAAGTAGTACCACCTGGCAGCAGTCAGGCTTCAGTTTGTTACTGGGATAGGAGAGACCCTGTGAGCTCCACTTGCTTATCCCTGCCTAGTTTGTACCTGAGAAAGCTCCTGTCTGGTCAGATGAAAAACTGATGACAAATGGAAGCTCACATGTAGTTCTTAATTTTTTGGAAGGGTGTAGTTTCTGCAATGCGTTACATTTTCTTAACCTTTTCCTGACAGTGCAATTAGCAGTTTTTATGCAGACTGGTGTGGATAACCTGAAAGAAATAGTTAAAAACCCAGCTCTGACCTGCTGGCACAGTGTCATGTAGAATCAAGTGCCTGTTCTGATGTACTGGAGGATTATTTTGACTGAGATGAAAAGTAATTCACACTTTGTTTCCTTTACCATTTCCTGCAATTGCTCGTTTTTCCTACTGTTACCACTCATTCTTGCTTTTTCATAACAGTACAAACCTGTAATTTGTTAGTACTTTAACATGTCACTCTGTTACTTTTCCTCTTGTGCTTCAGTGCTGGTTTTACCTACACAGGACAAATAACACTTGGATGGAAGAGGGGAAGTGGCACATCAGGTCTATGATCAATCTGTTGAGTCATGTAAATGTAGTTTATGATATCAAATAACTGACTTCTGAAATGTTGTTTTTAAAAGCAGTAAAATCTGCCTTTGTGTTTTCGGGCATGAACTGTGCATTGCTATCTCGAACTGACTGTGCTTTGTGAGATGTAACTTTCTTTTGTAGGTGGATGATGCTTTAGTTGCATTTCACTCTGGAATTCAAATGTGAGGTATAGATTTATTGACAATCCCAAAGTGTGCATGTTGAGCTAAATCCTTGTTTGTAGTTACTGCTGTGTTGACGTAAAAATAGAATTACTGTTCAACCACAAAATGTTGTCATATCTTAAAAAATGCAAACCTGTTTGAATCTGTTGGCTGCAGGTGCTTTGTTATTAGTATGATCTAAATGCAGGTGGCAGGTTGAAAGCTGTGATCTTTGGAGCTCTACTCCTATTAGATTTATTTATCAGCTTGAGAAATGTGTAATAATGAGCTTGCTGGTGGAAACAGCCTCAAGGTTGTTAAACACAATGTGTAGTTACTTTTTAATTCTATTGTTTGAGAACATGATGTAATTTGACACTGGCTTGCAGTTACTTCAAGCCCTGGTGGTTCGGTATTGGAGAATCAATCTAATTTCATATGCATATTTTCACAGGTCAGAGCAAGAAACTTGTCAGCAGCACTAATGGAGAATCTGGGAGTAGAAAAATATTGTGATTTGATGAATATTTTTGTAACTTTGTGGCATGATTGGAAACCCCAGACTAAGACATAAAAAGTCGGGGAATGTTGGTGGCATTAGTTAGGGGGTAAACATCAAATTTGAACAATTCCCTGTTTCTGAAGAGTAGAGCTCTGGCCATGGACTGCCATGTAGGATGTGTAAGAACATTAGTTCTCTTGTAATGCAATTCCAGCATTGACTCCTTTGGTTGCCAGTCTGTTGATTTGCCTTCCACACTGGAAAATGGATATCATGAAATCTAAACCCAAGTTTGTAAGTGCTGTATTTTCCTGTTAATGCAGATTGTGTCATTGCTGGTGTAGAGAAAATACTTCCTTTAGTGTAGCAGTTCTAGTATTTGGGCAACTTATTACGTATACAAGAAAGAGAAGTAAATAAATGCAATATAATCAGCAAAGTTAAATGTTAATGAATTTTTTGTGGTCCTATTCTGTATTTATTTGTCTCCAAGAAAATAAAAACTGAGACTCTTAAGTGCACTAGCTTAACTGAAGAAGAATGGAAGAACATGTCTTAATTTGTACAAATTATACTTTGTTTTGCCAGGTATTTGTTTTAGAAATAGTAGTCTAATTTATAAGTCAAATCCTGATTGACTTAATTACTGGATATGAATGCTACTTTTAATTTGAAAAGCAATGAAGCTATTAATTTATTTGCAATTAAGATGAATGTGACTTTTGACAGATATATTGAACAGAGTCAACCTCAGCCCATCACGAAGGGGGATACAGAATGGTGCACCCAGTAGAGGTACTTTATTGTCCTAATATGGTAATTAAAAAATCCACAACACTTATGAAACATTTGACTGCCAAAGTACAGACAGATAACTTTGGAATCCTTTGCAACAGGTACAGTTGCCACATTCAAGAGCGAGAGTCACCATTATGCGACACCTGCCCCCAGCCCCAGTGCTGTGCCGCTCCCGTCAGTGTTTCAGACTTGCTCCGTGGCAGTTCAGCCACTGCCTATGCCAGTGAATGTTTCAGGACCTGCACAAGCACTGCAGAGACCAGTTGCTGGAAGTTTATCAACACAGCAGATGCCTGGGTCAAGTTCTGGAATAACACAGCCTGTAACCATTCCAGTGACAGCACAGCCAGCAGCACGAGGTGTTGTGGTTCCTGCAGTGGCTTCCAGGCCAGAGACTGGAACAGCACAGCCTGTGATGCTCAACCAGGTAAGTCTTTATTCTCTTGAGCTGTAAAAGATATGATTACTTTTGAATAAACATACTGACTCAGTCTAGTGATTTGAAGGCCTGGACTGGGTTATAGACCAGCATTGTGTAAGCCATAAAGATTGTAGGACCATAACCTTGTACTGGGAAATTAAAATATGCATTTAGAAGTACTGATTTGCAAGACTCAAAGATGATAGCTTTAGTAACACTATAAATGAAAATCCTAGACATTAGAGAAATTAGTACTGTTTAAGTTCTTTATGTTGTGAGGAGAAATGTTGGAAATTCATTCTCTAAGTTCTGCAGATTTCTTTGCTCAGAGGTGGGTCCTCTGTAGTGATAAATTAATTTATTTTTTAAATAGCTTGCGTTTGGTATGTCAAGTAATGTTATGGAGTTTCCACCATTTTTTCACAGTCCCTTGCTTGGTATTTTTTCCTCTTAAAAGAAAGCTGTAGTTGGTAACTCCTTAGGGAGTTCTTCATTTTCGTTCATATGGCAGTTGTAGTGAAACATTGGTTGGTAAGGAGGGTGTAAGCAACCAAAAGTTGCAGGATCAGCAGGTGAAACAGTTTGGCAACATATTTGCTTTGCTTGAAAAGCCCAAGGGAATTCTGCATGTAGATCAGGTATCATTGATCTTCCTGGGTTGCTACAGCACATAAGGGAACCTCAGAATGTTGCTACGAGGGAGTTGATTTTGGTGCGGTTTTTGTTGCCTTATCTGTTGGACATATGTGAGAGAGAAAGAATGAGGATTAAAATTTCGTATTTTCTTGATGATTTTCTGCCTTGGCTTTCTGTGACATTTTCATTCGCACGTGTTCTATTTCTTCCCAACTTAATTATTCTAAGTTGACCACTTAGAATTTGAATTTAATTTCATCTGGCTTTGAGAGGCTTCTGCTTGCTGCCAATTGGTGCTACTTCTGAGTTACTCTTTTTGATATTTTAAAATGAGGTAGCTGTTACGCAGGAGTAACAGGCAAATACCTGGGTTGAGGTTGAAGGAAGAAAGTATCAGTTTTTTAGAAAAACAGTTCAAGTGTAATTTGAAACTTCATCAGACTTTTGAACAAAAGCACTTACAATGAGCAATTCAAACAAATGAGTAATATTTCATAAAAGGGACTTTCCCAGGTCGTATGATAGTTTTTACTATTCTGATACACAGCTGTGAGTAAATTAACAAGCACTAGTGAGAGTTGCAAACTGATTAAAGTGTCAAAAGAAACCATTTGTAATGGACTTGATTTTGAGCTGAGTACTTACGAGTGCTTTTAACCAATGGTATGTTTTTAAATAAACCCTTTGAAACCTGCAAGTAAAAAAATATTAAACCTCGAATTTTTTTTCCCTCTTGAAAATATCTTTTTAGGATTATATTATGGATTCTCCGCCAGATGCACCAGATAATACATCTGGTCTATTGTTCAGTGTGCGAGAGAACTCGGGAGTTACACAGTACCAGGCTGGGCCAGCAGTGAGTGTAACAGGTGAGTATAACTGTAGTAGTTAAGAGAAAAAAAACCAACCTAATGTCATTTAATTGTAGTGCAGGTCTTTGGGTTATAACTTCAAGTAGGATTTCTAAAACATAGTACAGTAGCTACTTTTTTCTTCTCCCCGTATGTAACACTGTGTAATGTTTGATGAAATAAACTTTGGAGCACTGTGTTGTCAGACTTTGCTTTTCGGTGCATTAGGCTGACGGTGATAGCGAGCAATGTCCTCTTACAGTGCTCATTTAGATGGGAAAAGGCACTGCCAGATCCACTGTACTTTCATTGACAGATAAAGGTTTGTTTCATCACGCTTTGGCTGTTGGAAATGGGAGGGACTGTGAGCAAGAGAGAGGCTGTGAACAGTACCTGAAGAACTGCTGGGTGGATTCCCTGTGGTGGTCATCTGGGTTTCCTGACTGCTCTGTGCAGGAGGTGGAGTAGATAGGATCAGAAGGATCTTTCCTATAGTCTTAAACAGACTGTAACTTGAGACTTCCCTCCTTTGTTTTGAAGGATTGTACTTCTGTAGTAACTGATCAGAAAGTCCTGTTATTCTGTCTGTAAGTTAAGGAGGACAGTCCCTTCTGACTGTCCTGTGAGGTGACATGTCCTGTACAGTGAATGGCCTGACAGTTCATGCTGACAAGTTACGTGGGACAGAACGATGGCTCCTTTGTTATGTGTCAGTGATGAGTTTGCATTTTGAGTTTAGGCATTCGCTCCAGATACACTTCTAACCTTCATTTTCTTGCTTGTGTCCAGCTATGCTGTTGGTCTCATTCTTGCCTTACTGGGTTAAATAGCTTTTTGTTAAGTAAGAAAGGTGTTTCATTCTTGAAAATGGTTCAGTATTCCAGCTCTTGTTCTCCAGAGAACAGATATTAAAGTAACTGGTTTGGGGTTTGTTTGTTATTAACTTAGGGGACTGGCTTGCATACTTAAAAACTATTTTATGGAGAAGAAATGAATTACTTAAAAGCATTGAGGATTGCAATTCAAAACATCTTAAAAGTAACGTACTTAGTCCATGTATTTCTGTGAGATGGCAAGAGGATTTAAAAGTTGAAATAAAAGTTTTTTAATTGTGGGTTGAAACATGAGTATTTTAATGACAGAAGGCAAGTTTTAGATACATTTCACTATGCAAGAAGGAAATGTCTGTGTATTTTGTGGTTTGGCTTGCTTGGTGAGGTCATGAAACATGTTCATGTTCATGTGTGCCAAACCCTACTTGCCTGTGTTGGTGCTTTGCTTCTCTCTTCATGAGCAGCACTGCAGGCTCAAGACATTCTGGAATACAGCATTTAAAAGCAGAACCCTTTTGGGAACTGGCCTGTGATACTCTGCAGGACAATTTAACTTATGCAGATGAGTCACTAAAGGCATTTTTTTAGCATAATAGAGCATAAATATTTATTTTTGAGATCTAAGCAGGGAAATGACACATTTCCAATGAACACTGAGCAGTCATTTTCTTAGGTTGCTACATTGGTATTGGTGTCAGAGTAAACTGCATTGGTAACTCTTCCATGCAGTTTGGATGGCACTGGGGATGTATCTAAAATGTAGATAGTTTTCTGGGAATATTTTGAGAATGTGCTTCCACAGTTTTACCCACTTGGAGGAACCAGGAAATGCTGTAAGCAAAAGGACTGCTGTGTGGAGTTGGCTGGGCTTGTATCCATGAGTGCACAGCAGTAGCTGGATGGGAGATGTTGGTGCAGGGCATGGCACTGGAGGCCTGAAGCAACGTGGCTTTCCTGTCCCAGTTCTGTTACCACAGTGCCTGCAATGCTTTTACTGTAGTTCACTGTTTCTAATGCCTTTTTCCATCATTCATAAAACCAGGCCCCTCCAGCACAGATGCACAGAGCAGCACTAAGGATTTCACAGCAGGGCTGTAGTGTGTGTTCAGAAACCTGTCAGCGAGGTGATGCTGCATGCAGGGTACTTCGCTCCTCCTTGGATGTGTTAGACGGTGTATGGTGTGTATGAGCAGAGCCAACAGTTTGGTAAAGTACAGCAGTATCCACCAATAGCATAAAGTGACCACACAAAAACTGTTTGGCTGCTGCTTTTCCCTCCTGTCCTGAGTACCTGGAGTCCCTGTGGCCTGCTGGATTAATCTGGAATGTGGGTGATTTGAGGAATTCTTGTGTCCACACCACAGCTGAGAGAGGCACTTTGGTGATGAAAGATGTCAATCTGATTTGTATCATATTAAATAATACTTGGAGTTGGTGTGATTAGTTTTCAAAATAGGCCAAATTTTTTTTAACATGAACAAACAACAGAAATAGAATGTACACCTATGTATATTCTCCTAGTATTATTATAGTTCTTCTGAAAGGGAATTTACTAATCAGAGTTGTATAAACTGAATTACGACTACTCACCTTTATAAATATATAGAAGAGTCTTCAAAATTTGTATCACAGATGTGTCAAGCTTTTAAAAGTGAAATTATTAACAATATTGTTAACATAGAAAAATAGTCCTTTTTTTCCAGATTTGGTTTTCTACAGTCAAATAAAATAGTTCAGTGAAGGTTCTTGTAAAATCAGTATTTAGACTGGTGGCACAATGCTTGAATAGCCTCAGTGATATGGAAGAATTCTACACTTATCCCAGCTCTGGGGAGGCCTTTGCTGAGCAAGACATATGTCAATGTAAGCAGCTCACATACCTAGCAGTATAAGTAAATTAAAACCTTCTAGGAAGTACTTGTGCCTAATGAATAACCTCTTAATTTTGTGTATTTGTGAATGAATGTATGTTAGGCAAACAAGACATAGACTGAGACATTTGAGCTTAATACATTTGTTAGAAAGGGAAAGTATGCTACAAAGGAGAATATATTAGGATGTTTAACTATGTATATAACAAGTGAAATATGTTTTCCCATGTATGAGGCAGTGTGGCAAATTCTCCAAGATGCTGATCAGCATTCCCTGCTGGGATTTTGCCTCAGTGCATTGACTGGGGAGACTCTCCAGACTGTTTGCTGGGTTTAGATAGTGCCCACTGAGTAAACACAGCTATGGATGGGAGGGGGCTGTTTTGTTTCTTCTCAGAAGTTTGAATAATGTTACGTGACACAAGGTATCTCTGCTTGTTGAGAAGACTTCAAAGGTACTGATTGAGCTGCTTATTACACACAAAGTCCTTGGAGCAGCTGTACTGCTGGGATGGGAATATACAGGAATGTCATTAGCTCAGATCTTTGTGTCCAGAATTGGAGGCCTGTCCTTGTCATGGTGTATGATACAAAGAGTATTTGCAGCCTGTTGTGAGTTTACCAGGCCTGTGCTGGCACTTCAGACTTGCTGTGTAGCTGAGGTGCTTTAGGGCTGCTTGAGCACTGATCTCTGTATGGAGATTATATCGTCAAGACAACCTTCCAGAGACAGGAGTTTCTGACAGGACAGAGCCATGTATTGATGGACATGTTAATCATCAGCCACTGAACCTCTGAATTTCTAGGTTATTTTTTAGTGATTTTCTTCAGAAGAGATACTGCAGACAGTAAGAAAATCAACTGTTCTTTCAGAAAAGAGCAAACAGATGTGCTGTGCTTGGTCATTAGAAGTTACAACACTGTTTACAATTTGCATATACAAACTGAAGTTTACAGAGTTAAATAACAAACTAAACCAGCATTAATAAAGAACCAGAAAAAAAGTACGTTTTTTTCTGGAGGGCAGAGCTTGTTCCAAATAGTGGGCATTGCAGAAAACAGGTGCTTAGCTTGACTTTACTACTGTGAACTCACCTTGTCACAGATTAGAGTGGGTCAGGATGTTAAAAGTAGGCCAGATAAATTCAGGTGGCCATAGTATGATGTACTGGGTTTCAGGTATGGGTATGTATGTCTTTGCATTTACCCTTTTCTGCTTCACTGGCCTTGGAATATTCAGTCAGAGTTAGATATTGTTTTAACTTCTGGCTTATTAGCTTATTAACTGCTTTATGTGTACTTGCCCATCCTTTAAAGTGTAGGCATCACTAATGTGTTCTAATATACTATGGAAAAACCTGGGGCTGTTTGGTTTAAACCACTGTAGGTCAGACAGAGGGTTTGTATCCAAGCATCCTGCTAGTTCTGAAGGCAGCAGTATAACTGCAGGAAAGGCCAAGCCTGATGAGGCTGGTGCTGGAAGCAAATCAGCTGTTTCACCTAAAGTTAACTCTCCACCAGTAATACCATCACAGAATTTGTCCTCAAAAGGCAGGGTAGATGCCACGGTTTAGTTGGCAATCCATGTCTGTGTTTCATGGAAGAAGAACTCAAGTAGTGTTGCAGTAGGTCAGAGTTATTACTGCTGCTCAGGCAATGTAAAGATGTAGCTGTTCTTGTGTCTTAAAATAAGAACAGCCATTCTATGCAATGATTTACATACCTTTAGAAATTAATATACCTGAGGTAATTACCCCTTCAAATTGTAGACCTTAATGGCTTAGTAGGTATGTTTGCATTCTGTAAAGCAATTAGTCATTCCAGGATGGGTGATAAGAATAAATGCCCCTGACCTCATTCTTGTAGTTCAGACCTTCTGTGTCAAAGAAACAAGTAGGGAGTTGAAACTTTAAAATACATCCAACCAGAAAATCAAGATGGAAAGAATTCTATGACTGCTGAATTTATCAACTCATTCTAATCAAATGAAGGGGGAAAAAATCATTTTAGCAATGTCAGGCAAGGTAACCAGGACTCTCATTGGAATCTCCATCCTTGGAGAAGTTGACTGAACATGGCTCTAAGGATCTTGCTAGGATTTGACTTACTTGGGGTGGGAGTTTGCACAAAACCACCTCCAAAGGTCCAGCTTAATTATTCTGAGGTTCAGTACTTTGACTATTACAAAGTGTGTTATGCAGTTTCCCCCTTTTTTGCAGCAGCAGTTTAAAACAACAGTGGGGGAGGAGAAGGAGGATTTCAAAGATAGTGTGTTCTTGGAAGGATGTTTCCCTCCCTGCAAAAAGAGAGGTAGTCCAGCTGTTTCAGAGTATTCAGTAATTGAATGCATTTTTCTTCTGAGCCGAAAAGGGCTTTCCAGTGATTGTAATAGGCAAGAATTTATTCTTGACTTCGTATATTTCCAAGATGTACTCTCTCCTGTAATGTTGAAGTGAGCAGTTATTTACAGTGTGATACTGATTGTTTGGAATCATTTCAGATTTGGATGTTTTTGCATGTCTTGTTTGGAGCTGGTTTGCTATCAGGCTGTTTCCTGGCAGCCAGAAGGAAGTAGCTATAACATAAATTATACAGCAAAAAATTTCCTCCACCCTGTTTTGGGTGAGATAGATACTGTGTTGTAGCCTACAATGCAAAAAAGATAACTGAAGGATCTTGCTAAATGCAGTAATAAAGTTTGTCTCTAAGCCATCTCATACTAGTATAGCAATTTCTAATCTGTCACAGAATCCAGTGCTGAAGCACTGCAGAACACGAGTTTTCTGCAGAACCTGTTTCCTTGAGCTCAGTTTGAGCTTAGCTGTGACGTGTCAAAATGTTTTACAAACTGTAACAGTGAAGACTCGCAGCACTGTTTGTGGTACATTTCTTGCATGGCATCCACTCTGTGAGGGACTTTCTGCTTAGCAATACTGTTATGTTAAGGAGAAATATTGTCTCTACCTCACTGACGATGCAAGACTAATTCTGTGTAAAAGTGTGTAACACTGTTGCATGGTCATGTCTTAATGCAGACCCTCATTTCCCTTGTTATAAGGTGGATGTATTTGTGTTTATTTTTGTTACATTTTTTTGTAGGCCGGACAGGGAACTGTTGACTCAGCTGTTGAGATGTACTTTTCCTCTGTTTAGTTTCCAAACTACTTACTCAGTATGGAGTCCTCCAGAGATATGAATGATTTGAGAATGCAAGAGGACTTCATCTGAAAAGCAGTTCTTGCTCTGATGGTTTTAGGCAGTCTAGAGAAAACTTGAAGTTTGTGTTGATTCATAAAAGTTTTAAGCTAACACAAAGTTTTAATACCTCTCTTTTGCTCAAAAGGTATTAATCATATATGTTGATAAAAGCAGCACAATTTCCTTTCATTACTGGGAGTAATTATTAATTTAGAAGATTTATTCTCTAGGTTCTCCAAAAACACCTTTGCTCAACAGGAATGATGCATTTGAATAGGCTTAGATTCCAAGAACTCTCCAGAGAGAAATAGTCTCATCACTGAGAACCAGATGGTGAAATTCCTATCCAGAATCAGTTATCTGAACCCTGCTGTGATGATGATCAGGTCGTGGCATAAAACAAGCTGTACATGTTCATTTGAAAATTAAAGTTATTAAAACAAATGCATCAGAAATCCATCCTATCCAGGGCATGGTGGGGTGGTGTGCACAGAATGAATGCTTTGTCCCCATCACGCTACCTACCTTTGCTTCCTTTTGTGTTTTTTCCTAGTTTGTTGCTAAGATTTTGTAAAAGTTGGTTATCAGTGTACATCCAACAGAATAAACTCCAAGACTGGGGAAGAGGAAGGGTAGTTAAAAGGTGGTTGTAAAACCTTGCTTATTGTTACTACAGCTACATTGATGAAGTAGTTTTCATTTGAAATAGCATATTCTGCTAGAATAATAATGATATATCAAGTATTCTCAATTTTTACATTTTACAGGGACAAATGCTGCATCAAGCACCATAAAAAATGGAGGACCTTTTCCACGAGCTTGTCCAAAGTGTAATATTCATTTCAATCTTATGGATCCTCTAAAAAATCATATGAAGGTAAAATATGTTGGGGCTGGGAAACATTAGAACAAACTTACGTGGTCTTCTGTTTGGTTATGAAAGTGCCATGTTTGATACGTAGCTGGTTTGGCTTCTGTCTGGGATCAGCCAGAGCTCAGTGTCCTGCAGTCATGGAGAGGAAGACTGGAGCAGGGGAGCTCTAAATCCTGCTGCTTTTTGCCTCATTTTTCCAATGTGATGAAAGTGTGTGATAACAGACAGCCAGGTGACCCATGTCTGTGTTAGATCGCTACTGACACAGCGGTGACACTGTTAACTTGCCTTTTTATCTTGATGTGTCACTTGATACATCAAGGTAAAAATACTTGATAGATAAAAAAGTAATTAAGCTGTGGGGAAGAATTTAATTTGTAGTTCATATTTAAGCACTGTGAGAAACAAAACTTGTAGAAACTGAGCATTACTTAGTCTGATTGTGAAACTACTTGTTTCTGGAAACGTTGTTTCCTGACAAATATTTATTATCATTTAGGAAAGATCTGTGCAATTCTCAGGCATATTTCAGGGGGCAGAGAAATGGCTTTATAGTCTATATACAATGTGAATATCCCACACTAAAGAATATGAACTGCTGTGGAAGAGAACTGTGAGGATCTGAGTTACTGTTACCACAGGTGGTTCTGATTTACAGGGTTATGACACCCTAAATAGTAGTTGCTGTTCTCTTCAGCTCTGAAACACAGTTAAAAAATAGAGATAAATGGGAAAAAACCCAAGGGTTTTATCTTTTTCTAATCATTATTTGTACAGGAAAGCTCTTGCACCGAGTACATCAATGGAATGAAAGAACCATTGAAGAAGTGTGTTTACTTAGTATTATTTAATTACATTTTTAGTTGAGCTATATGGAATAAATGTACTGAGTTACACTTCCATGGTAGGAAATTAACTCCTTACTGGTAGGCTTATAGGAAGTAGTCCTGCACAATAAGAACTATTATTCAGCAGGAGAAAAATCTGTCCTCTGAAACATTCTAATTTTGTTCACTGTTGGTAACTTCATAATACCTTCTTTATGACGCACTTAATACATTTTAAGTGTTCAGTTTCATAGGATGGCTCTTGGGACAAGCATTTCTTGTGTATACTTTGACATAAAGAAGCTTGAACAATGTCCATGGTGTGACTGAGGATTTCTGAATTTTTTAGTAATACTGGAAAAAACTTTAGTAGGTTTCAACATATGTTGTCCCCTAAGAGATAAAAGAGAGAACTTTACATAAAGTTCTCAATAAACTTATGCTTGTCAGCAAAATACTTGCATGTAATCTGCTTTTATCTTTCTCGTTGATGAAGTAGAAATTTTTCTCATGGGTGAGGCAACACTCCTATTCAGTTTTCTTGATTAAATTTATCTCACATGAACCCATGAGAATAGTCTTTTCAGTTTTTATGATATGTAGTTCTTTATTACTTGAACACTACATAAAGATCACTTACTGTCCAAAATCATATGTAAATATGACTAAGACTTGAGCTTCACATCTAACAGCTTAACATGCTGTTGTTGTTGATGCAGTTTGGAAAGAGAGACTGATACCTTTGTCTCTTTGTGTCTCTTCTCTCCCTGTTTGCATCCAGTATTGCTGTCCAGATATGGTAAATAATTTCTTCCCAGAGATCAAAACAGAATGTTTGAGCACAAGTAAGGCTGTTGAATCAGAGAAAGGAAAACTGATTATGTTGGTTAAGGACTTTTATTACGGCAAGGATGAAGGTGACACCCAGCGGGTGCAACAGGAGCAGAAGACTCATACGACATTTAAGTGCATCAGTTGTCTCAAAGTTCTTAAAAATAACATAAGGTATTTGAACTCACTTCCTTAATTGTTTTTTAATCACTTACAGCCCATAGCAGTTTCATGTATTAAAAATTTGTCTTTCTGGAATAGAGTTTTCTTCTTACTTAAGACTGAGTGACTGAACACAAATTGAATTAGTTTTTACTTTGCATGTGTGAACCGTAACTTGAAGCTCTTTAAAATTTGTACTCTAATCTGTAGTGGTATCTAACATAAACAGAGTTTTAATGAGAGCAGTTGTAGGACTTTGGGTTAGAAGGGGCACCACAAAGTATTTTACAGTTTGCCATCTGGATTGATGGTGATCCTGGTGGATCAGAGTGCTAATTCCCTCTAGGGATACACAATGACTAATAGTTGGTGGTTTACTTATGTAACATCTGTTATTTTGATGGAATAATTTTACTTCCAAATGCTGAAAAAAACCCTCAGTAAGCTGTTTTAGTAGGTAGACAAGTTTATGTCATTGTTCTGTGGAAGGTAAGGTCACTGAACTTTTTTTTTTACACGCATTCTTCAAGGGAAGCTGAAGTAGCAGAATGTAAAATTGAAAAATGGACTATTGCTTCAAAGGGCACAGTCTGCAAGTTAAAATGAACAGGTTTATGCTAACATTAGACCCATATTATTGAACAAAACAGAAGTTTTGTGTAATTAAAACAATGAAATTTGCTATTAATCATTAAGTAGGCACTATTTTCTACTCAGCATTATATTGTAAGCTCTTGGTGCTGTGGTGCCTGTGTGTTCCACGGCAAGTTATTAAAAATGTATGAGCACATTTTCTAAGAAATTTCTCGAGAGATGACTTTAACCATATTAATTTTTGCTGTAACTTTGTGGCTGTACTCCATAGTCCTGTAACTTCATATTTTTTATTCTAAGGTATATTTTACACCTTTGAGTATTTATAGTGGACAGAATAAAGAAGTAATGCCTTTCTACTTCAAATATACAAGTTCCTCTGGCTGTACTGAAATAAAGCACATTGGAAATAGAAGAGTTTTGGAAGTTGAGCAACAGTGGGCTGTGCAGCCAACCTGTCCCTGTGCTGCTCCACCAGGCACTGTGGCCTGCTGGTGCTCTCAGTGGTGCTGGGCTTCTCACCTGTCCACAGACAGGTGGACAGATTAATGGGGGAAAGGTGCTAATCTGAAGCAGTAACATAGCAGTTCCTCATACTGTTTTGACATCACCTGCACAGTGGCATTCTCTGATAACTGTCCTTCATAATTCAAGTTCAGCCCTAAATGCTTTAAACAAAGAAGGCTCCTGGAACCCCCACAGCTTTGAATGGGTGTCATTTCACAAATTGTCCTGTCCAAATTGCAGATTCCTTCTTGCTACTAGATAGGTATTAGCATAGCTGAAGTTACCCTTGTTTCAGAGCGTAGCTTTGAGACTGGTGGTGGTGAATGCAGGGTGAACAGCTGACTCTTGTTGTCTTTGCTTCATTCCCTTTAAGGCAAAAATTTTTTCTAAGCAAACATGAAAGATGTAATAGATTGTTTTGTCTTAGAACGTGTTTCACACATTTTGTGTGTTCCTCAAAGTGAAGATTTCTAGACAGCTTTGTCTTTTTTCTTAAATGAACATTTATTACTTAGCTTTCTCTCATTTAAATTGAGCAGTCCTTGCATAGTAAAGTTTCTAAAAAATCCTGTACATTTTGCATGTGATATGTCACATATAGCGAATATTAAAATGTCATTTTTTGCACCTGTTCACTGTCATTTGAAGGTTTATGAACCACATGAAACACCACTTGGAGCTTGAGAAGCAAAGCAATGAAAGTTGGGAAAGCCACACCACCTGCCAGCACTGCTACCGGCAGTTTCCCACCCCCTTCCAGCTGCAGTGCCACATTGAGAGCACACACACGCTTTACGAGTCATCGAGTGAGTTGGAGCTTATCCCATTGAGATTTTTCCTAAGCCAAAATTTTTAGGAATTTTCTGACTCTTATTTGCTGGTTTGTAAGTTGAGAATAAAGCTACTGTCCTTAAAGAGTAAGAATCTTGAGATTTAATATAGGAACTGAGCACTCATTCAAAATTTTTTTAGACCAGTTTGTCTGCAAAAAATGTCTTTTAAAAAGCTTTTTTTTTTTTGGTTTTATTTATTTATTTATTTTCCAACTGAAAGGTTTACTTAAAGAACTCACGTTGTTTACTACCCGTGCTTTCTGAAATTGTGCAGAGAATCTCTTAAGAGTAGAATAATCATTGCATTGCTTAACCTTTAGAAATATATACAGTTCACATATATATATATTTGTGGGTATATATATCTATTTATGACTCCAGTCAAATCTTTACTTTTTTCTTGTTTTTTATTTTTTCTAGCAATTTGTAAAATCTGTGAATTATCCTTTGAGACAGAGCAAGTTCTTTTGCAACATATGAAGGACAATCATAGGCCAGGTGAAATGCCGTATGTTTGCCAGGTATCTGAGTGACTGTTTTCTGTTTGGATTACACCACCCCCCTGTCTTCACTGTCAATTAACTTCTCACCGAAAAAGTCAACCTTTTTATTTTAGGTGTGCAACTACAGATCCTCAGCTTTTTCAGATGTAGAAACACATTTCAGAACAGTTCATGAAAACACAAAACATTTGCTATGTCCGTTTTGCCTCAAAGTAATTAAAATTGGAGCGCCATATATGCATCATTACATGAAGCATCAGGTAAGCAGATATTATCAGTCCTTAAAATGCTAGAAAAATGCTAAATATATGTAAGGAATTTCCTTCTCAAGATAGAAGTTCAACTGATTTGTATGGTTGTTACTGGGTAAGAATAGTGAATAGAACAGTTTAGAAGAATTTGAAAAGCTTTTAAGGGAAGTGTTAGACTTTGTCATGTTTTTGTGTGGCAGCATCTCTGAATATCCTTGAAAGAATTTTTTTGGTGTTTGGTTTCTTCATTACCTTGTAGTGATGTGTTCTGCTGTTCTTGGGGTTACCAGCAAACCCATCACTAGTTCCAGTAAAGAAAAAGATAACAAAGTACTATGTCTGCTTGTAACTGGGAATCTGATTCCTCCTCCTAGTAGTCATACTGCCTTGCATTTTCAAGTATTTAAATATTCTCTCTAATTCCTACACAGGAATGTCTGCATTAGTATATTTAACATGTACAGAGTTAGAAGTTTGTTCAGTTGATGTTTTAGGCAGTGGATGAGCATTGCTTGAGACAAGCTGGTGCTGGGGTTCTGTTTATCATGCAATCCATGCTTACTGTAGATTGTCTTTCATTTGTAAAAGAAAAAGGGAATATACCGCTGCACCAAATGCAGACTGCAGTTTTTAACGTGCAAAGAAAAAATGGATCACAAGACTCAGCACCACCGAACGTTTAGGAAACCCAAACAGTTAGAAGGTTTGCCTCCTGGAACAAAGGTGAGTGTTCATACAGGAAAATTTGAGGGGACAAAGGAAAAAAAGAGTCTTGGTAGGGAAAAGGGTGGAGTAGAAAAAAATGCTGTTCTTCTTTCTTTTCCAAAGTGAAGTTTTTAGGGTTATTTTTGGAGTTTTTTTCCCTCACCTCCAAAACTAAAAGAGACTCCTGTTGCAAGAATTACCAGGCACAATTTATGGTTTCTTTGTGGTGATTCATGGTGTTCCTTTCTGTCCCATTGTTCCATACACATATATGGCAGAAGTCCAGTTAGAGCTGCAGCTCTCTTGAGCTGTTGGTTGATTTTTCCCCTGCCATTTATCCTTTCTTGTGCCTGGAGATGCTTTTGCATCATTTCTTGTGAAACATTTTCGACCTGTCAAAGGTGGTGGCAAAAAATGCAAGACCTAATTGTGCACAGACAGTACATGCTTCAAACTAGTTCTCCAGGTCGTCTTCAGCTTCAGCATTTGAAGGGTAGGGGCAAATCTTGGGTCCCTTCAGCACACTTAGGCTGTCTTGAAATCATTCTTCCATTTCTCAAGGAGGAACTACTTAGACTAGGATTTTCTTGTAGATTTTGAGTCACTTTTCCTGCAGTATTTTAATGAGGTGTTAAAATATATGTCTTGTCAGTTGCAAGGAAGAAGAAAATTAACATTTTGATCAGCTCTTCATAGTTCATTTGCTGTAGAGTCAGGAAGGGAAAATGATGCAATTGATGTTGATTGGGTTGCTCAGCAGAATGAATGTAAAGCACTGATTCTCTATTGTGACAAAACCTTAATTTTCTAAAGATTTCAGTCTTCATGATCTAGTAGAAGCTTAAATTATGTTTAAATTTTGGTGCTAGTAGACCTTGCCAGGATGTAATGATGAGATTGAAGAGTGTGGGACCAGGTTTAAAAGATGATGTGCTTGAGTATGGGCAGGAATACAATTAGGAAGAATCATGTTGTGAGTGAGAACTCAGGAACCAAATTTAAGTGCAAGACAAGGGAGTTCAGTAATGCCAGAGGAGAGGTGAGAAACCAGAATTAGTCCTTGGAGTTCTAGGATGAGGAGTAAAAATATCTGAAGGAAGTACAGTGGTTAATCCTAAGGCAACAAGACACAGGACTTGATTAAATCCTGGCAGGATGGGATTGCTTGATACTCTTCTTAGAGGGCTAATTGGCCTGACCCTTTTGTTACAATTTTTTTGTTTTAAGAAAGCAGGATGCAGATCTGAAAAGAAAGCAATGTGTTTTTGTCATGGCTATTTCCCCCAAAACAAGATTTTTAAGCATCCAGTAAGTCATTGAGTTAACTCTAGTCCAGCAGTAGTTTCAGCATTTTGTGTTTTTTGAAGTAATCTTTGCTCAGGAGAGTTTCTTATACTGTGATTTGGTGTTCTAAAGTGTCTTGAGCTTTGAGACAAATAGAAATGGGAACTTAGCTTGAATCTAAATAGATTTTTTTATTTCATACTTGCAGGTCACTATTCGAGCATCCCTTGGATCTCATCAGTCAGGATCGTCAGCTTCATCTTCTGTTAGTACAAGCAGTTCCACGTTTCAATTATCACCTAAAGCTAAAAATACAACCACTAAAAATAATAACAAATCTAATACAAATAAGTCAAGAGGAAAATCAAAACAAACTACAGCAAAGAAACAAAATGCATTGACCAACAGCAGAAAAAAAAAGGAAGTTACAAATTTAACATTTCATAATCTGAGGTAAAATGTTAACATTGAAATTATCTTTAAGTATATTTTGAATATAAATGATAATTTAATTGTCTTTTGATAACTTCCAATACTGGAATACAGAAGATCTGACACCTCAGGTTTGCAGAAAAAGCAGATGCATAAACTTTCCATATACTGGTACTATTATTACAGTTCTGTTTCTTTATTCACCAGTTTTGGTGGTGGCAGACAACTTTGTTACGGAAGAACAGATGTTCTGGAAAGGTCGCTGTGCTACATTAAGAATTTTTCTCTGCATGGAGCCACAGACTTTTGAAATTCAGAATGTTCTATAGAAGTTTTCTTATTTTTCTGGTTCCATTTTTTTGTGTGTGCGTGTTTTATTTGAACCTGTTAGTTCAAAGACTAAATCCTGTCTCTCTTAGGAGAAAACTATTTTTTTGTGAGCTCTCAAAAGTTATCAAGAAAGTAAAAACAAGCTATTAGGAGCATGCTGCCTTATCTTTGCCATTTATTGAGGTTTGCTTTCCTTATGTTAATAATTTCATGGGTGTTTTAAGGAATATCATTTCAGTGTCTGAGACAAATTAGTTTTCTGTGTCAAAGATGTTAGAGGCCTCCAATTTGCTAACTTTCAAGTGTGTAGGTGTAGGAGACACCCCAAAACAGCCAGCAAAACTGGGGAAGAGCAGGATTGCATTCTGGCTTTGTAGATACTTCAAGGCTTGTGGGGCTAAAGTAAACAATACACTGCGGCGGAGAGAAAGGACTTCACACAACAAACCCATGAGATTCATAGTGAAGACCTTTTATTGCACATAGCACAGGTTATATAGGGTTAGAACTACAGCTTATTGGCTAAAAAGTTACACACCACCACGCTAGAAACTTTGATTGGTTAGAACCCATATCTCACAAGTCCAATGTTTTGGAGAACTTATCCCAGATGTTTTCAGGAACCTTTCTGGTGTGCTGTGAGAAACCTGAGTAGCTCCCATGAGAAACCTCTCGGGAGTAGCTACTCCTCCAGGCAGCTGTGACTTGTTTATTCTTAGCTGCCTTCAGTCTCACAGAGTCTTATATAGATCTGAATTGCTCACTTGTGATTTTACTGTACCAACATGGGGCATATTGGGGTGACAGAAAAACCAAGGGCTTTTTCTGTGCATTGTGGTGGATGGAAACAATTCTTGAAATACTTCTCAAGTGCAGAGAGACAACAGCTGCAGCTGAAGGGGGAGGTTCTCATCTGCTGCATTGTCTGATTTCCTGAAGTGGCCAATAATGGATGCTCACATTAACTTTCACCTTTTTGTTAGGGTCATAAGGACATTAAGGTTCAGGTAAAAGCAAAGTTTCTTCATGTGTGCAAGTGTAACCTTAAGTATTTAGCTGATACATTTCGAAGTTCCTCATTTTTCCCTAATGCAGGCAAACTGGCTACTGACTTAAAGCAAGACAAATGAAGTAGTTATCTTGAAGTATTGCTATTCACTGTTAACTCTTTCCTGTCAGGTGTCGTTCTGGACCTCACAAGTGCATTGAGTGTTCCTCGGAAATCAAAGATTTTGCCGGCCACTTCCCTGCCTACGTCCACTGTAGTCTGTGCAGATACAACACCAGCTGTAGCAAAGCCTATGTGAATCACATGATGAGGTAAGAACTCCTCAAAGTTTATACTGGCCTAGCAAATACTTCTTAAGTTCATGTGAGGTGGGCTAAGTGTTTGTTAGCTGAATTTTGAACTGGGTCGTCAGGCTGGCAGGGAAATGGGTAAGGTTGGATTTTTTTACTCTGTAATAAAGGCCTAAACCCCATGTTCTTTTTTTGCCTTAAAAATCCAGTGGTTCAGTAAGTGTTTTATCTTTGCCTCAGTTTCTGTGGGATCTTCCATAATCACTTCAGCCTGACTTAAGAAAAAATGAGTATTTATTGCATGTCCTCTGGGTTTCAGACTGAATGCCTGATGTGATTTTACAAGTGCTGAATGCAAGCAGAGCACAGCTATTGCTAGTGAAATCTGTGCTCAGATCTAAAGGATGTCTCAAATAGCTTACTCAAGTGGATGCTTTTTCTTGTATTACTTCTGGTCATCCCTAGAGATAACACCTCATTCTGCAGGAGGTTTGTCACTGGTTGTGCAGAGCGTAGGGTATTAGTGATGACAGCTGTAAAAAAGCCCGTTAAGAAAACAAATGTGTTAGTTCTCAGAGCAGTAGAATTATACTATGCAATGATTAGACACAGATCACATAGCACTGAGAGTAAAACAAAATTCTGAAAACCTACTAGTTAATCCTGTGCCCTGATCAAGCCAACTGTATTGTGAAAAAGTACTGAGTGCAGCTGTCCTTCTAAATACATGTATGTATAGAATTCCTTGACATTTGTGAATATTGGAGTTCTTGGATCTGTGACCTAAGTCATAATAATTTCAATGCTCATGTAAGTACAAGGCTGAAATAGCTTATATAGTTTACTTTTATGCATATAATCTCTTGTTTGTATGCATGAAAAAATAGTAACAATTAATGTGCTTAATTCGAATTGTACAAGAAAAAGTGCACTTCAGAAGGGGAAAGAGGAATCCAAGATAAACTTTTCCTGTTGTTGCCACAGTGTTCTGGATGTTTGGTCAAATTCAGCCATGATGAAGTTGAGCCTTTCCTCTCCCAAACTTGTATTTACATGAGAGACATTGTTTTAAACTAGAGCTGACATTCACAAGCCTATAAGCTTTAAGCAATTTCGTCTTTAGGAATAATGCAGGACAGTAATTCAGCCTTTTATTTTCCTGCCTTGTCATAAGCACATTGCAGCACCATGGTGGGTGTAGGGGATATGTGGAGTAATGTACTCAAGAAAACCAGCTGAAGTGGTAATGTCATATATTTAGTTCCCACAGTGCTCGTCCAAGTAAAAGATTTTGGATGTATAAGAAGCATTCAGAAGAGCTACGGTAATTCAGCTTTTTTCAGTTACAGATCATTATGTTGCTTTCTGATGTTGAACTGGTAACTTAATTGAGATGATAGCCTCTTGAATTTCTAGGTTTCCACAATTTAGAAAGATCAGAGAAATACAACCATTAGCTCTTCCATGAGCAGTGTTCTGGTCAGTGACAAATACGTATTATTAGTCCACATTTATTAATTTCTTTCTTAACTCTGAGTGGTTTTTAATAATATTTGTATTTCTTTATTTTTCAATTATTCATAATGGGAAGGGGGTGAGGGGAAAAACCAACAACCATCTTAACAAAACCCATCAAAATGGAGAAACTCATGCTTCACAGATAAATTTCTGTCTAAAGTCGTGTTCTTTGTGCTACATCCAGCATGGAGATGCCCTGGTCATTGATGGGGATTTCCTGATACTAGTTGCAGTAGAAAAAGTAAGAATATGTTTTTGTGAATCATCTCATCTGAAGTTGAATTGATCTCTTTTTATAGTCTGTCCACTTGCTGTAAGTTGAGAAAACAATTTCCACAGCCATGTTGTATTTATACTTCCTTTTTATCTTTTCTTTTCTAGAGGTATGACTGTAGTGTGTCTTAACTGCAATTTCCTGGCCGATGTTTCTGGCTTAGACCGCATGGCCACACATCTCAGTGAGAGCCACACTCACACCTGCCAAGTTATCATAGAGAAAAGTGAGTCCATGTAGTGCCTTTTTTATGTGGTGTATAAATCCTTACATATGGATGTCTCTGTTACTGCAGTCCTGTTTTCAGTTGCATTATTGCTGTGTATTGGATTTGACAGTGAGTACTTCTGTACTTCCACATTTCTAAATAATTTTAATTAAATCCTTTGTTTTTATTTTCAGTTTCTGTAGATATCCCAACTGCTGCACGAGTATCTGAGTAAGTTTTATTTTACTGCTTAATGTTTTTTATTATTAATTTAGTGCTAGATAGCCAAAATTTGCTCTTTGAACTTGGGTTTCTTTTGAGTTGAATGTATAGATGAACACAGACTTACTTTACTAGTCCTTTTTGCTCTTACCGTGTCCACAATTACAAGAACGAAGAGAGGAAATTATTACCTGTTGCAGCCAAAATGAAAACCAGGTTTTTGTTCAGTTTGGAGAGGCTTAAATAATTCTGGCATTGTTGGAACTTCTCAATCCTGACCTCTGAGTCTAGAGACAGTGAGACACTTACTTCAGCTTTCTTTGATACTAGCTTTATTAAATGAACATTTTTTGTTCTTTATGTAATATTAATACAAATACCAAAGGAAATGTCCTTTACTGAAGGAGGAAAAATTCAGTCTTAATGTTATATAAATATTTAGAAATTATTTTCAAAATTACGTTCTTAATATGGCACAAACATAGTGGTTTGTTTTAACTTTTTTTATTCTGACTTTTGAAGAGAAATTAGTATTACTTCATCAGGGTTTTTTTAAGGATTTGAAAAAGCACCTGCAGTATTGTGGATTGTATTGCAGGGGATTTCCTTGACTGAAGGCTCAGAGGTGTGTCAGTGAAATCAAACATTTGTGTTTACTTCAAACCCTTTCAAAACACAGAAACAAAAATGTCAATTACACTGCAAAGAAGGGCATTTTAAAAGATGGAGGAAGAAGTTTAGCCCTTATTGAGTCAGTCTAGCCTATAGCAGGATTCTAAAAGATTAGTCTAAGAGATGGTCTCCTGCATGGTGAGGACTCTTTAAACAGCGAGATAAGTTCTTAGGCCTCTAAGCATAAATGAGCTTTCACTGAGTATTGGAAATATCCCAGACAGATTATTTCATAACTATTAAGTATTTCCTTTCTTAGTTTCCATACAGTGAAAAGTAAGAGGAGATCCTTTTAGCAGTTTAGCTCTCCATGCAACTCAAACAATGGAAAAACCAAGTGTGGGGCTGTGACCTCTGTGAAAACCCCAGCTCTTCTGCTTGGGGGTGGAATTAGGTGTTAGGAATTAATACTTGGTGAATCATTTGTAAGGCAAGGTTACACATGTATTGAGTGGTGGCTGAAGATGTACAGCTGTGACAGACTGTGAGTACTGCAAGAGAATCTTTCTGTCTTGAATGCATCACAGAAATATATGGAAATATTTAAGAATGTAGAATATACAGTATGTATTACTCAGAAATGGAGGGGTGAGCACTGAAAAGATTTGAAATCAAGTCAAGAATATGTGCAGGTTTGTGTCTGCAAACTGTTAGATTGGTACAGATACAGATAGCCATTATTTTTCAGAGCTCTGATGCTGTCATAAGATTAGTTAGTGGTACTACATAAAGTGATGTAAAATCTGTGATGGTGCTTTTTGACACTGTCATGCTCATAGACTTCACTAATTTGAGTAAGTCTTGTCCTGTTCCATGTACTAAATCTCTGATGCTTTGGACAAGAATATCATTGCTAAACCAAAGGGCATGAGACATCTGTGTGCCATTTTTTAAAATCCATTATTTTCAGTACAGAGTACATACAGAAATGTTCATCTTTCTGTGGGATGGTTCTTAACAGTACTCTGTAGTTTTCTTTGGAAGAAGAGGAACTTGCAGACATTCGTAACTTTTGCTGTGTAGTTTCTCAGTGATCTGTCAATGTTTCTTCCCATTCTTTGACCTGTAATTCAAAGAGGTGTGACTTGGTTATGGGGCTCTTCAGAATCACTTCATCGTTGGAAACAATGACTCACAATTACAGTCTTGAACCCTTTTGCATCTTCTCTTGCTACTCTCAGATGGTATCTTTTGGTGTCTTTTATTATATATCAGATTGTCTGTATGTGATGAAAGACTCATCTTTATTGCTAATGACCAGACATGTTCCATGAGCTCTGTATACTGTTAAAGAGACTCTCTTTGGACCAGAATCCTGCCATTAGTAATACAGATAATCTAGCTGGAGATGTTCCAGCAGAAATTGCTTTTTAAAGTTTTACATAGAATCACCGTGTTTATTTGGTGATCCACCTTGTGCTGAGGGAGTAAGGCTTAGTAACTATGCCAGTACTCTTCTAATGCTCAACTCTCTGCTTTGCGCAACCATTAACATATTTTTAAATGAACTGACAGAAGACATTTTTGTTGCAGGGGAGTTGAAAGTGAGCAGGTATCCTATACTGCCTTGGCTCACTGATACATCATTGTGGACCAGAAAATTGAACCCTGTCCAGCTTGGGATTATTTTGGTATGTAAGCGAACAAGGATCTGACCAGACCTTTTCCTTTTCCTTCATGCATTGAAGCTGTGATGTTCTCTTCTTGCATCTTTTGGACAATAGGTCTGGTCTTTTCTCCCAATATTGTAGTCTGGCAAAGGCTCTTCTGTGATAATGTTCTCTGCTTTGCAGCATTGACTGGCAGCTTTTTGGGGCTGTCCTCCTTTGAAGAGAGGCTTACCAGAAGTTTCAGTTGTGGTGCAGTGTTCCTTTGCTGCTCATTTGCAGTGTTTCTTTCCTGCTCCAGTCCATCAGTATCATCCCAAGCTGGAGTAGTGTGTAAATGGTGATGTATGTGGGTTGACATCAAACCCTGTTTTGTTCTGAACTTGATCCCACCTTCTAGAACTAAAGGGATTTGTCATTATTTTTGGGTGTTCACTAAAATATACAAGTCCTGATCTATTTAATATTCAAGTAAGTTGTGTTTTTGTCTGCCAGTGACTTTGTGGTATACAGTGGCAAAATATGCTTTGAATGACTTCTGTGGCATGTAACTACATAAAGTGGATCTTGGCCAAAGGAATTTATTAGCTGCTTTGCTCCCTGGTAGCTTCTTTTTGGTCTTAAATACTGTGGGAGGAAGAAAGCATGTAATGGAAACGTTTGTTGAGCCTTGATTCTGAGGGTGGAGCAGCTACAGTTCCAGTTCATTCTCACCTCGTTCTTTTGGTATCATCTCTCATCTTCAAGGATGCTCTACTCAAGCTGCTGAGACATCTGCTTTTGATTTCACTGCTTCTGACTTCATCTTCAATTCTAGATTGTCTGTGGCAAGTTTATCCATCAACAGGTTGTCTGGACATGTGATGAGCTTTCCTTTTGCCATGGTGAACATCTAATGTTCCTCCAAACTCAACCTCCTACTTGCAGTGGACATGTCTTGGTTGGATCTCTCATTTACTGGCCTCCAAGCAGCCTAATAGATAAAGCTAATCTTGCTCTGAGATCAGTCACCATTATTACATCCTACTTACAAGACATTGTTTTTGGTGAATGCAAACTGTTCTTGATTTGCAGCAGTTTCTTTTTCTACATAATCCAGTTTTCTGAGAGTAATTAATTTTTACCAGTAATTTTGTCCTCTTCACTTCAGTATTCAAGCAGTCACAGTTTTGGTGACAATGCCAGAACTGCAGCCACTGTGGTATTGCTGATAATGGGAAGGGTCCTGTCATCCATTGTCTCTTACACACATTTTGTGATGGAGCATCTGCATGTTTACTCAGTACTCTAAAGTCTCATTCCTTTTGCTCCTTTTTTTCTTCTGACAGAAGCTCTGTTCCATCTTGAATGCTGCTGTTCACCCTCAAGCATCACTTGCCTACTACAGGTTTTTCTTTCAGGACTTATTTCTGTTTTGACACAGCAGCATTCAAAAAAGCATAATGGGTTTGTGTTTTCATTGTGAACATGCTGTTGCATTTCAGAGGAAGTTGAGTCTGATATTTCACCTTCAGGTTTCGAGCAACAAAAAAAGAGGTTGAAGTTTTTTGTGGCTTTCAGAAAAATTCTGTAAGAATTTCCCAGAAATTACGCTTAGATAGGCACTTGGATATGAAGTTATGTGGATGATACATCTTTTGAATGCTCGTTTGGAATATTGTCCTTGATTCTTTTGCAGCTTTGCTACAGAAATTTAAGTTTCAGACTTGCATTTAAAACACTTGCAAGCTACAGATTTGGCAGCTCTGTGGAAGTAGTTCATGTAGAATCAATTGGCATTGTGGCATCCTGTTGCCGTTTGTGTGAGAATCTCAGGAAAGTTACTCATATGGAAAACAACGTAAACCCCCTCCTAAACCACACAAGTAAACCTGCCTGACTTAAATACTAAGTCTCTCTTTTGGTCCCAGTGACTTACATGAATAATGCAGCATCCTGGACCACATCTGCAGGGGCAGAGTGTGAACATGTGTGGTATAACCAGTTTAGCTTTGGGTCAAACAATTAAGATTTCATTTGTGTGTACCTCAACCTGTCTCACATCTGTTATTTTTAGGATGTTGAGTGTCACTGCTTGATTAGTCAGTTATGTCTTACCTTTTTTTTTTAAAGCCTTTTCCACGAAGTAAATGTTTGTTTCTGTTACTCTGTTAAATGGAACTGGAGCTTTGTGAGCAGTAGCACTTCACTGCTTGTGATACTAAAAGCAGGTTATTGTGTCCTGTCTGCATTGCTAACCCCATTTTACAGGTGAGAAACTGGAGACAGTATCAAGTCACATTCATGTCACCATCTTTCCATTCTCCTTCAGTTGTTAACAGTGTAAAACAATATAGCATAGAAGCAGCAGCTTTAACTTTGAATTCCCCTGTACCTTTCCAGGAAATAATTGTACAGTCAGATATTTGGGGGAGAATTTTGCTTCATGAATCATAAGCTCTACTTAAGAGTTACAGCTTGCAAAATAGGGAATTTATGCTAAAAAGTGAGATTCATTACCAACACCCAAAAAACCCAAACCCATTGATGTTTCCATTCTTTGGGTTGTAAATAGATTTTTATTTATAATGCTGGATATCATTCAGGTGAGTTGCTGGAGGGTACCTTGAGCCACTTAAACAACAAAGTTGTTTTCTAGAAGTTCTGCAAGCTGCAGTCATTCCAGGAAAGGTTCTGAGGTGGATAAAAAGGGGATGGTTGGCAAAAAGTTCCAGCTGAGTTTGTGCTGCTGACCCAACAAAGCTGTGGTAGTAAGAAAACATGAGAGGTGATGGGAAGACAGTTGCTCATGATTTGAGCTCTGCGTGTGTGCAAATATGTACAACTTTATTATGTAAATAACAGGGCAAGGAATGAGGCTATGGATTACTTAAATGAGAATACTTCTCTCTGTGCTTGAACTGCTTTTCAGAGTCAAGCTTTCATCACTGACTCCAGATCAGTTCCAGTAGATCTCGGCAACTCCTCATCTATCAAAGTTTCAGATCAAACTGAATTTAGACTTCAGGTGTTTAAATTAATGTTCTTACTTACCTGGCTTTTATTATGAGTCTCCCTGGTTTTATGGTTAATCCATTCCATTGAGTATCTCAATCATGCTGAAATTTTGTGCT
Source organism: Hafferia zeledoni (assembly GCA_035583235.1). Lineage (NCBI taxonomy): Eukaryota > Metazoa > Chordata > Aves > Passeriformes > Thamnophilidae > Hafferia > Hafferia zeledoni. The sequence goes on along the minus strand of JAWWEV010000018.1, from coordinate 13,692,532 downwards.
CAGCTGCTACATTTTGGCAGCATTTTTTTAAGGGATTGACAATTAAAGGACATTTTTTCATTGTTCTTCACTTAAAGTTTATTTTCATGTAGAATAAAGCATCTTTGGAGAGATCTAGAATGGTTTCAGAATTGCTCCAAGTTGTTGGAGACCAGCATGTTGTACTTACTGGAGATGGTAAAAATCTGTTTTATTTTCATAATGTTCTTTTTGGAAGCCGTGTAGCTTCACAGATGTGAGAAAGTACATTGCCCTTGTTGATGTTTGAGAACTATGGGATTTAAGATTTCTTATATCATAAAGTGTTGGGAACATCACAAGGTGATGATTTTCTATGGTTTAGTGTCCATTCATGCAACATCTGCCAGTCACAAATTTGGAGGAGCCACTTTCTGAAACCTGTTCCTAAACAGAATTAAGGTTGAGAACAGACATGGGAATCCAAAGTAAACCATATTCACACAGATGTGGTTATCACAAAATATTATAAACTCCACTTGTTTCCAGAACAGCATAAATTAGCCAGTTTGAATCTATTCTATAAACTATAAAACATGAACACAGAAATCTATCAGAATTTGATAATGTAAAATATTGTTTATAGGGGATTTAAGATATTCTAAAGATCCAATTCACACCCATTTATTTTGGTGGCAGAACTTGTATTTATTCAGACAAGAACAACAGTATGTTTTGTCCTTGGAAATACAATATCTGATCTATTTGTGTCTTAATTTTTTGGCTCTTTCAAGAGTGACTGTTTTTTGACAAATTACTGTTTCCAACATATTTAAGTTCTTGCATGGAAATCATTAAAGCAGTGAAGCTAAGCTAAGTATTTGGTGTTGCATCATCTCCTGCTCGTGTTGCTGCTCATGATTAAATACTTCAGAGTATTTAAAGTCCCTGACCCAAAAACATGAGTTCTCATTTGATTTGCCCTGGTAATTTCTCTTACTGTTAATTAGAAGACCATTGTTACAGGGCTGTTGTAGGAGTGTTACTTTAAAATAATCCTTTTTTTGCAGTTATTTTTGCCATCTATTGTTGCAAATTAAGATCTAATAATTACAGTAGTTATCAATTATTTATGCTACAGTTCAAGATGCTGGTTAGCTGCCAGAACATCAGTGTGAGAAGGTGTTCATGGTGTGCTGAAACTGCTGGAATTCTTTAGAAGGTCTGGGTTGTTCAGCACTGCTGTCTTGGATGTAGGAAGGTACATGCAGTTGATGTAGTACACAGTTTTCATAAAATTTAAGTGGTAAAGCTGTTTTCTGTGTCAGTATTTTGTACCCTGTAGATGACCATTAAGACTTGCTGAGGCTGTGAATAATTTAATTTATGATTAATAACATTATTTAAATATAACAGAAGCAGCACCATACTTCAGCAGATTGAATTTGCCTTTAATGCAGCATCGACAAAGAAGATACAGGCATAAGCAATTCTGAGGGGTTTGTTTGGTTTTTCTTTTTTTTTTTTTGTAAGAAACCTTTGAAAGGTTAGATTTTATTAGAACTGATGACTTAACAAGGTTTTTGAGGAGACATACTTGCTACCTCTGTGATAACATTTTCTTAGAGAAAGCAAGAAAATCAATTTTAGTGATGTTGTGATAAGCTGTTTAATTAATGTAGTTTTAAAAGTCAATAAATTTAAATAATTTATAGCTCATCTAATGTATGTACTGTGCCTGTAGAGGTATTATGCAGGAAGTGTCTCCTCCAAACAGTAGCTGGAGGTCAACTGTGATGTTTTACAGCTGTCCTAAGGTAAACTACACCTGTGTTCTGGATCTTTGGGTTGTGGCAGACAAGTAAAAGAAAACTGAGTTTGCATCAGAGGATGCTTTTTTCAGGGAGCTTTATGCACTGAATTTAGCATTTCACATCTTAAAAACTTCAGTCATGTTTTAAGACCTTTATGGTGAGGAGATCAATCCTCAGGCAGAGTTGCAGGAGGCATTGGAATAAGAGTAATACTCACCATGCTCCTTTCCTGGTTTATATGAGGCAAAATAACTGGAACAGCTTACATGAAACAAGTTTATCTTACAATTTCTGTACACCCAATAAAACATTTTAAATTCTGAAATGAAGTACATTTAAGCTCAGAATAACTGTCAACTTTAAAAATTGGTATTGGATTACCAAATTGCTTTATAACTGTAAGTCTCTTAGTCCTTATCTCTGTTTCAACCCTACAGCACTTTAAAACATTAAATCTTAATTCATTATCCACCAGGTTAAAGGCTGAAATCTGCATTAGACAGAAAGAAGCTAAGTTGGAGGTAATGTCTTGTCTTTTCTCCACACGCAGTCTGACAGTATCTCTGAACCTCATAATTGGTGTGAAGAACCAGCACAGTTCTTTTTGAACTGTACATACACTGCTGGGTCTTGGTGTTCAGAAGATCTGCAGAGGGTGAGAATGCAGGTTTGTGTTTCAGTGCAGAGAGCTGTGGCAGGGTGGGGGCACACCTGGAATGTCTCTGCCGTGCCGGAGATCTCCGCTTGCCGCCAATCCATTCGCATTGTTGCCTGCAGACTCCAAGGAAGGAACCGTTTGCTTTCCTTATGTATCTTCATATTCAGGGAACTTGGAAATCCACAAAATACAACCTTGAGATCTGGATTAATACTGACTCTGAACTGTAATTTTTTTAGGCTTTTTTTAATTTGTCCTGTAAAGGGGATAATCTTTGGAAATGCCTCTTCAGGCCTGAATTGTTTTGGGTTTTTTTGTGGGTATGTGTGCACAGATTTTCCCCTGCTTTATACCTGTCAGAAAACTAAGTGATCTCATGGTACATATTCTTAGATTTTTAAAAAATACCACCTTTAGATTCTGATTTATACATTCTTTTTTTTCTGTAAGAACTTGTCTTTCTGTTGCCCCTCAGAAAGGGCAGTCTTGTTACAGCAGTCCCAGGTGGGAGGGCAGTGGGAGAAGCCCTCAGACTTAGTAACATTTTTGTTGTGACAGTGGTTGACCCCTCTCCAAAACGCAAAGGGATTGATGACTTTTACAGGAGCAGTGGTAGAAATGAGAAGACTGTTCATTTTCATTCAAAAGTGTTAGGAAAGATTCTCAAACGTACCCAGTAACACCTTTTCCAGAGATTCCATAGCCACTTCAGGTGCCCTTTCTCTTAGTTTTTCTTTTTTATCCTGTGTTGCCTTTCAGCATTATAGAAGATGTCAGATTTGCATTTTTTTCTCCACAAAATTATGTTCCATAATATTGGCTTTTATTTAAAAAATAAAACAAACTGCAATTTCCTCTTCCCAAACCTAATTAAGAACAAAACAAAAACCAACCCACACACCATAGCCCTTAGAGTTGGAAAAAGTGGAGAACAGAGAGAAAGCTACTTTGCTGTTTGCTGGCTGAGCTTGCAGGGCATCTGAAGGAAGCCCTTTGGGAGCTGCTGGTCCTTCAGGGTGGTCTGGGCCATGTGGAACCTCTGGCTGTTTGTTCCCAGTGCCATGGAATGCCTGTGACTTTGCTGCTGCCAGATGCTTGACATGGTGGCTGTTTGTCGAAATGCACAGCAGGAGGTCACAGGACAGGCCCCCAGGATGCTGGAGAACCAAAACCACAAGTGGATGGAACAGGTGGTTTAAAAACATAACATTTAAAATCCAAAGAGGTAAGTCAAGAAGTGTTGCTTTTCTGGCAGTTCCCAGAGGGGGAAAAAGGAGAGCCAGGGCAGGGCAGAGAGGTGGGGATGGAGGGAGGTTTGGAAGAGGAGGAGGTTGGAAAGTGTTTCTTAGCATGGTTGTAGGTGTTTGGGGTTTGTATGACAGAAAAATAAAAAACTATGATAGACATTGCAAAGAGTATTTTAAAATAAATAAGCTTTGCTTTGCTATACAATCTTAAAGTCTTTGCTGTGTAATTGGGCCTCATAAACAAAATACAACAGCTTGGGGAGGAGGGAAATTGCTGTGCTAAAAGTATGTAACATTGTTTACATAGCTTTACATAAGAGGTTGTGATACAAATAATAATTTTAAATGTTAATCTTTATATATTGACCTCTCTTATTTTCAAACCAAAATTAACTTATAATTGTACTCAGGAAAAGAAAAGTTAATGCTCTTAATTTTGTCACTTAGGCACTTAAAATTTTCTAAATAAGAGTAAGGTTTTATGGGTAAGATACCCTGTAGTGTAGAAGATGCTTTTAAAAGACTGGTTGGCAGTTTCATTCACATGCTTTTCTACGCTTCTAAAAATAAAGGAAAAAATTAATTTGTTTGTGATTTTGAGAATTAAAAGGCTTATTTCATTGGTTAAGTTTTAATAGAGACTCAAAAGTTTTTTTCTGTGACAAGCATTTTGTTAAGAGTCTCTTATAGTTCCACTTGATGTAGTAGCATCTGTAGGGCTGTGTAATGCTTAAAAATATATTAACTTGCTTTTCCTACACTTACATTATGGCAGTCTGGGGAAAGAAATAAAATATTGCACACTTTTGGTGCATTTTTGCAGTAGACAGACTACATATTAATGCAGATCCTACAGCCTGAAGTGTATTATCCCAGTTAGGGACCTTTTACAACTGTTGGTGCAAACTTAACCTTGAAAAGCTTAGTCAAAACACAGTTGTGGTTATTTGTTATCTAGGCATTTATAGTGCCTTTAAAGAAAAAAATTACAAACTGCTTTCAGAGTCTCTGTCTGCTTCATGGCTTTTTATTCTAGTCATGTGCAGTGTGAGCCAATAGTTTGAAATTTTGTTTTTACTTGAAAGTTACTTAATAATTCAGACTAAAGGGCTCTGGCATTAGAAGCTCCTCTGTCTTTACCCTATGGATTAGTAAATGGTCACTGTAATTGTAATGTAAAATGATGTATTACTTCCTCCTATTCTCATGTTTAAGTAGACAAAAATAGTTCTAATATATAACTCTGTTTAGTGTTTTCTGATTGAAACTTTGTTTGATACTATGGGCTTTAAGACAGACATCTGGAGTATTGTAGCTTTAGCACTAGAGGTTCTCAGTCCTCAAACACTTTTCTAGTATTAAATGATGTTAGCAAGTAATTAGTACTACAGGAGCAGGTCGGGAGATGAAAGCTGAGAGTGCTGCATCTTCCCTGCAGTGTGTTTGGGAAGGGTTGTTTTAGACCAGACTTGTGTTCCCTGGACAGGAGGCTCATGCTGTGTGTGTGTTCAGAGCTGTGTGGAACAGCCCTTGGTTTGGCTCCTGAGGACTCTGCTCCGTTGGGAATTGGAGCAGTTGTGATCAGAGCTTCCAGCTCATTTTCCTCAAAAACAAATGCAGTTTGCATGCCCCAGTAGAGCTTTGTAAATCAAATAGTTTTGTGGGAACAGTCAAGGAATGTGTCTCCAAACCAAAACTGCAGTGTAGTTCTGCACCAAGCTGTTAATGCAGCTCTCAGATGAGTTATGATACCTGCAGAAATACTTTCCTACACTGAAGGAAGGGCTGTTTGCACACACTTTGTAACTCCTCTGGGTGAAGATGTGAAAATGTCACTTGTTTGTAGTGGGTTTTCTTTGCTTTAGATTTTCCCCCTGAATTATTTTTTAAATCATAAGATAAAACAGCAGTAGAAAATAATGGAATATTCTAAATGAAGTGCAGCAAAAACACTTGAGCTAGTAGGAGTTTAAAACAAATAATCAGAGCCTAGCTTTTCTCAGCTTCACTTGGCACCCAAATCTTGAATTTTCTGTACAATAAGAAAGAAAACTAAATCTCTTTAATTTCTGAGCTTCTGTAACTTGAGCTGGGGATACATTTGTACCTGGTAGACTCAACTCTTGGCTTCAGCATTATGTTTTGTGCTGCTGTGTCTGTGTCACTCTGAATCCTGATGTCATTGGCACTGGCAGCCAGTTCATCCATGTGGCCATTATTTGATGGCCTGGCCATGGTTCTTGACATGCTTTAGAACCTGGACTCCTCATTAAACCCAAGTCAGATTTTACATTCTAACCACTCACTGTCAGCCCTTTCTGCATAATGCAGTTGTTCACATCCTCACATTTTCCAGTGGTTTTGATGTCTGAATTTCTAGTTTTCTTATGCTGTAACCAGGGTTTGCAAACAGGGTGGTAAAAATACTTTCCGTTACTAATATTGGATAGAAGACTCTTCTTTTTCAGCTGCTGATGTACTAACAGGATGAACTCTTGAAATACTGTATTATTTTTCTTCTCATTGTGGCATTCTAGTGCCTCACACTCTCTAGGGTTTGCTTATTCATCTGCACTTCTCAGCAGAGGTGAATTATTTCATTGCAGAATTGTTCTATCTAAAGGAACTTCATGTGCTTAGCAATCTGAAAGATCACTGTTGTTTGTGGGTAATTGTGACATGATTGTTGTGCAAAAGCTTTTTTAATTTTATTTTTGTACTCTTTCAATAGTATAAATGAGTCACAGGAAGGTATCTCTTTTCCTGCATGAGAAATGAATATATGTGTTTTCCTGTTTTCTCTCCCCACCACTTCTCCCTCTCTTTCTGTGTTTTGCCAAAAATGAGTGAGCATAAGGGGCTGGGTTTGGATGAAGCTGGGATTTTGATTACTAGAAGGTGAGGAAGGTGGTGATCAATTTGTTTTATGTATTACAGACAGATTTTTCCTTTGAGGAGTTTCTTGATCTGAATCTTGTGTGTGTGCACATATATGTAATCCGTCTGGGTCTTCCAGTGTGGAACACTGATCTTTGTGTGATAGGGAGGCATTAGTTGTCACTATTTAAAACCTTTTTTTTCCTTTTGCATATCTGTGTTCAAAGCTTGCCACATAAAGCACAACCCTGTGCCCCTGAGCGCTGCAACTGCATGTCACCCCCAAGCTGCTTGGTGAAAAATAGGAACTAAAGGTCATGTCTGTAGACACTGTTTCATGAAGTCGACTGGATTTTCATATGAAAACAATTCTAAATATTTAAGTAGTATTTATACAGCTCTGTATGGCTTAAGTGTTTGAACAGATGAGGTAATTAGGAACAGTTATGGCAAGACCAGATATGTCAGTCACAGCTGGTGGGTGCTTCTGAGCACTGTGCTGGAACATAGTCTTGAGTTTTCCCTTGAAGAATCCCTTTTTTTCCAGAAGTTTGAAAAAGAACTTAGATAAATTGTTTGCTTGTTCAAGAATGTCCTAGCTGGTCCACTAAATGAAAAGGGACTGTAGTTGGACCAAGGGTTGGACTTGATGATCTCTGAGGTCGTTTCCAACCCAATCAATTCTGATTCTATTAAATAACCCCTAACATTTTTGTTTGACAAAAGTAGCAAATATAGTTTGTAACTTGGTAATTTGGCCTATCTTTTGAGTTCATTCCTTATTATGAATGAAAAATCAGTGTAATAGGATGAAAATATTCTGATGAATCCCTCAGTGATCCAGTAAGATTTCAGCACTGAAGGATGTCTCAACAACCAGATAGAAAACACTCAGTGCCACCCTGAGTGTCACTCTGCAGGGTACAGACATGTATTGCTTTGTTTTGTGTGTTAGAAAAATAACTTGTTTTGATTTTCCTTTCAGCAAACAAGAGCATGACTCTTCAGATGAAACAAAAGAGTGCAGTAGAAATCAAACTAAAAAAGTTACATCCGTTGACAAGAATGAAGACTCATCACTGTCAAATGCAGAAGATGTTCCTCCTTTTGAACTCCGTGGCAACAGCTCGAAGAATTCTTTGCGTGAGAAAAGAGCATGTTGTGATTCAGATGACAATAACAAACAGTCAGGAGATGAGAAGCAAAAAGATCATGGTGAAAGTGAGTTGAAAACGTGCCAAAGCTCGGACAATGTTCTCTTGGACCGTGGCTTGGATGACGCTGCCCTGTCAGCGCTGAGCACGAGGGACCTGAAGCTGACGCTGGGCGAGGATGTCAGCGTTGAGCAGTTCTTCAGGAGGAGGGACGACCCCGAGTCCGTTGGCTCGGACATCAGTGAGCAAGGCAGCATTCATCTGGAGCCCTTGACTCCATCAGAGGTGCTAGAGCACGAAGCTACTGAGATTCTTCAGAAGGGAAATGTCACACCTTCGTCGAAGAAGGCTGGACAGCTGGGTGAGCAAACAGATGAGACTTCTAAGGACAGCAATCCCAACAGAATGGAGACAACTGTTCACAAGACAGATGAAAATGAAGCGAGCTGAAATTGCGTCAATTTTATTGTTACAAACTGCAGTAGGAACACCATGGACCATTCCTGATGAGTGTGCTTATGGATGCTAAATATTAAAAACGTGGGGGGAGGGGGGAGAGGGAGGAGAGAAGGAGACACCAAAGGGGAGTTTTGCATATGGAGATAGCATGTATGTGTATGTATGAGCTAACTGAACTTACAGAAGGTAACACTCTCAAGTACACCTTCCTGTCTCTTGGATGTGATATATTATTAGATTGATATTTGAAGAGAGGTATAAATTCTAATTTTTTTATAGTTAATTAGCCCAGGATAAGGTGATTTGTTCGCCCAGAAAGTATTTTTTTAAATTCTTCAGTGTGAATATCATTAGACTTGAGTATGGACTTCCTTCTGATGCTGAATTGGAGCACACTTGTAGTGATGGCTGTTGTTCTGCTGGTGATTTGGGTGAACATAAACCTTGGGACTTGGTGTCACATTCCTGTCTGTAAAAGCATGTAAACAGAATTATATGAATCTGTGCACCTCTGTACAGGTATAATCCTGCCAGGCTGTAAGCTTACCTTAATAAACTTTCAGTGAAAGTGGAATTATTACAATAAAAATATATATTTGTGGGGTTTTCACTGTGCAGGCCGTGCAGAAATACCGAACCTAATTGTATAAAGTAGGACATGATGTTGAAAGTACTGTAGCTTTTAGGTTTTTACCCTTGTTTTAATGACTTTTAGGTGTAGACCCATAGGAATGATCTTTTAAGCCACACCAAAGTATGGTTTAATGTAAAAATGGTTTTAAGGAAGAATAAGGAAACCCCCAAACTGGAAACACCACCTGGCGTATGTTCTGCCATTTTACAGCTGCTACTGGCTAACTTAAAAATAGGACACAAGGGCATATAAGGTAGAATTGTACAGTTTAGTTTCAGGACTTTTTGTAGTTAAATTATGTGCAGAAAGATGGCTGCTGGTTTTGGTTTTTTGAGTTATTTTTGTTATTTTGTTCCTTTGGTTTTGGGTATTTTATTTTTTTTTGTCTTCTACTTAGCAGCTAGATATAGGAATGCATATAATTAACTGTAGCTTGCTCATAGGATTTCATTGTTCATATTAAACACTCAGAATGTGCTTTTGACTTAGTTTTGTTTCTAATGAATGTTAAATGTTTTGGACAGCTCTAAAAGCACTGCTGTAAATTATTACTTTTTGAGTAAACATTTGCAACAAAAAAGTGTCTTTGTGCATAATTTTATGCTCAGCTTGAAACTTCAAGCATAGTCTTCTCCCATTTTTTAAAAAGGTTTGGTGCCAGTTCCCCAAAAATTTTTTAACTTCAATATTGTGAATTTGAGATGTGTTTGATTGGGGATTTTTGTCAGGTTTTGTTTATTATAGAATTAAATGAGCAAGTGCCTATGGTTAAACCTATTTCTGTACCTGTGTGTTGTGATGTGATGTGCTGACCTTTCCAGACTGCACAGAAGAGTGGAAGAGTTTACAGAGTCACAGCTCCTGGAGATCTGCTGCTTCAGAAACTTCAAATATCACGATACATGAAAAAGCCGAGAGCATAAGTTGCATTGTTCTTTTGTTCTTCAAAGATCTTAGTGAAATCGTTAAGGAGCGGTTTGATTGCCCAGTGATGTCTTCATGCTTTTACACATGGAAGATTACTCAGTGTGGTGCTTTGTTTTACACAGCTCAGAGCACTTGAGCAGCCACAGAACTGGCTGTGTGTGTTACCGAGGGAGTTCCTCAGTGCAGCTGTGCCTAAACCCAGGGAAATCTCCGTGGTGCTTTGAATCTGATTGATGGTCTTCCATGCAAATTATGTATTTTGAATAATGCTCTCACATGTGGTGTTGGAAAAGTTCAACTGGAACCAGTTGTACAATACTTGCTTGTTACTTCCTCATATTTTTCTTGTATTATGCAATTAAATTTTTAGGACATTTAATAAGAAGAATTTGGAAGGACTTGGCCATGTGCTGCTGAGAAAAGCTGGAAAATAAAACTCAGATTTAAAAATCTGCATATTTGGGAGAAGTATATCCATATCATCTCAGTTACTTATTATGTCAGTTGTTTCAAACCATCTTGAGAATGCTTAAGCAAAAGGTCATGTTAGGTACAAACTAATGTCTGTTGGTCCTGAAGGAAGAGGTGAAAAACAACTAAACAGGTCTAGCAAGAGCAGCATCAGCTCTAAGTAAGCACTGAAGGGATATCATGAGAACACTGGCATGGTATTATTGTGAATGAGAAAAACTAAAATTCCTTACTGTTCTGCCCATATGGAGTAACTGATTTCCTGTAGGAGACCTTGTAAGTAAAGATGAATTTCTGTCATTTGGGAGGTTTCTCAAAGATGAGTTAAATTGATACTTTTGGCTGGAGCCGCTCTGGAGGATTGAGTTACACTGTATGCATTTTGGGTTGTTTGAACATAACTGGGCATGGTTCAGTTTGTTATTTCTGGATCATTTAAAAGGTGGTTTTCCAACACAGCCACCAGTGGTTCTTTTTCTGTGCCACCTCAACTGTACCTCTGGTTTTCATTGCTTAACCAAAAACAGTCACTGAAGTTGATTCTTGGTGTCCACATTAGTCACCCTTTCCCCTCAGCAGCTTTACCATATTGGCTTGAATAATCATTGCAGATTGTTTATATAGTGCTGCTTCTTGAGGAAGTCACGTGCCATGCATTAATGGAAAACTGCTGTCATCATTAGCTCATAGTCAGTGAGTGTTCAGGCACTTGGATCTTCCTCGGGGCAGTCACTGTTTGCCTTCTGCAGTTTGACAGAGAAACTTTGGTGGATCAGGTTTTCTTAAACAGAATGGATGAGTAAACCCAGAAAAAAAATCCAATTCACATAGTGAATTTGGAATATTGGGTGATGTATTCTAAGCAAGTTTTATAACAAAGCTATGCCCACTTTTCCTGGGGCAGAGAGAGAGAAAAACCCTGGGCAATATGTGTTAAATCTCATTTCTGTGGTGCTTTACTGCTAGAAGGAATCAGAAACTGAAGGTCAGGGTAAAGAACCTTGGGTAACACTTGTATTCTGCAAAACCTTAAAAGATCTTAAAGCTTTTCTGCAGGCACTGAGCACTGTTATTTATATGCTGGCATGTAGAAAGCAGTTATTTTTTTATATTGTAGGATATACTGTACTCCACCAAAGACTGTGGCCGTGGGCTGTCACAGCATTTTTTTACAGACTGCTTAGAAATGTTTGTGCAGGGAAAATTTTACACCTGAATGTTCTTTTTGTTTTGGTAAGTGTTGCTTTTTGAGGCTTGTGAACTTACTTTGTCTAGTTGCATCCTATATTTTTTATGTATGCTTAATAAGCCTCTAATAAAATTGGTAAGTATGTTTTATGATTACTTTGAATGATTTTTGCTTGTAATAGAATGTTTACCTCAGTTTTAATGTATTTCAAAAGGACAGTTCATAGTTCTTTGAAGAAGCTCAGTATGTTCTCTCCTTTGAACATTGTTTTTGTGCATCATCTGGACTCTGAATTGTCTCCCATTAATTCAGTGCTAAAAGGCAAAGTATGTTGACTGATATTTCATATTAGTTTACAGACACTGAGAGTTCTTTGCTATGTTCCTTTGAATTTTGGATCACTGTTCTAGCTCTAAGACAACTAATTAAAATTTTGTATTCATGCATTTCATTGACCCAAATTAACCTTGTGAAGTTGATGTGTTTCCTTTTTGCTCCTAAGATAAAAAAAAAAGATTGAAAACACTTAGCTGTGAAACAATTAATCTGAGGGACATGAATGTAGTTGTTGTGCTTGCAGGGTGCTGTAGAGGTGATGAGTTTATTGGTGTAAAAATGTGCTGGGCTTGCTGAGGTTTTCTTTACTGTTCAAACCATTATATCAGAGAGGCTGATGAGGTTCTGACAACCACAAGGATAACTGTGATTTTATATGTATGTCTGTATTTAAGTTTGGGCAAATTTATCTTCATATTAACAAAGTTAAATGCTCAAATTACATGTGTGGGCTGTAATCAGACAAAATGAAGTGCAGTCCATGTTCAGCAATGGTAGCTTGTCAGCAACCAGGTCTACATTTTTAAGCAGCATTGCTAAATTGCTTGTGTTATGAATCTAATGTAAATAAACTGCATTTCATGTTTTAGTTCACTAAATTCTCTCTGTTAGGCATTTAATTCAAAAGAGCTGATTTCTCCCAAAATCTTGGTGAGTGGGATAGCATGTAGTGGTTTCTTCATGAAGAAAGTGTCATACTGACTGTGTGGTGGCCTTGCAAATGTGACTTTTGTATGTTTTGCTCCTAAATAGGGAAATTAACAATGAATTCTTTTGACTAAAGGAAAGTAATTTGTGGGTTTGTTACTTAGAGCCTCTTGTGACATTTTCATTCTGATCCTGTTGTGATGATGTAGCAACAAATTGCAATTGTACAGTTGTAGCAAAGTCCTTTTTTCCCTTCTTGTTTAATGCTGTAGTAGTTTATTTGTATGTATTTGAACAATCTGAGTGTTTACTGCCTGAAATGAGGATTGAATTTTGTGTACTGGTTTCTCAGGTTTTCAGGTGAGATTTGTGTCTTTCCACTTAATCTTCGTGGAAAGACTTCACTACTTCCCTGAGCTATAGCAAGTTGATGGCACATGATGCCATTGCCAAGCATATTTAATGAAATCCAGTGTGTTTGTTAGACATCATTTAAGTGGCTTCTTTTCCCTGTAACAATCTGTTGTGTCTTGGAATATTTCCTGCACTTGATGGCTGGTGTATAATCAGCTTTTGAGTTGTTGGCTAATGAAGAAAAAGCAAAAGACACTTCTACAGAGGAGAAGCAACAGTAAGTTCCAAATTTTAATCACAAATAGTACTGTGCAATGTGCAGGACAGGTTGGGAATCCTGCTTTACCTGATGCAAGGAGGCTTTTTTAGCCCTAAAATTGCAAGCTTGAGGAACCAGAGCAGTTGGGCGCAGTTTTATTGGCTCTGAAAGGCAACCAAGAGCCTTAGATCCCCATATAGCTCAGAATTCCCAAAAGGAGCCCAAGGCAGCATGTTTATGCTAGGGAAGCAATTTTTTCTATTTGTATGACTTTCCACTGTGTTTTCTTTCCCAGGTAACAGATACTGGATGCCCTCCTGAGACCACTGGAAGGCAGTTACAGAGGAGGCAGCAGTGCTTGTGTGACCTTTCTCGCTGGAACCCAAAGAATCTCTTAACTCATGGCAAGTATGTTGGGTTTATGTGGGTGTAGTAAGATGGGCCTTAGTGTTGAATAGTGGCATTTTATTAATCTTTGCTAAATGGTGCAGTTCTGTCAGTTCTCCTGAAGGACCACTTAGCAACACAGTTTCACATAAACATCCTTCAAAGTAGAGCTTGTCACTTCAGTGACCTCTGTCTGAGATCATCACAGGCCAGTGAGTACCACAGCAGAAAAATACCAAGACAGGCTGTGTTACTTCTGCTTTAATGCTGATAATGACTTGGCCTTTCTTGAGAATAAATTAGAAGTTTCTTCAAATTAGTTAGAAGAGAAACTTGAATGCACAGACTTGAATGTTCACAGACCTGCTTGCAACTTAAAATTGATTTGATTTAAGTTACTAAGGCAAACTTATTAAAGTAAAACAACATTTTTAATATCCTCAAACTTATTTGTATTTGGTAAAAGAAATCTGTTGTCCTCTGGGTTCCTTGGAAGGCAGTCTTGATGTGAAAGGAAATGAAAACACAAGCTGTGTTTGAAATACAGTGAACATACTGAAGGTTTCCTGGCAAAAGTAATGCAAGTTACTTGTAGGTGGGACTCTGTCATAATCTGCTCTGTCCAGAACTCTTCTGTTTTATTCAGGAAGTGAAAGACAACTGCAAAGGGAAGGGAGGAAGCTTTGTTTTCCTTAGCAGATTTAAAATACTAACAAGGATGTAGTCCCAGTATCCAGAGGTTTTAACCGGAAGATAAAAGATACTTGAAAGACTTCAAACCTTTAATGGATATTAAAAATTGAGTAAAAGTACAGTATAAAAGTAAAACATACTGAAATTAGAATTTTGGAATAATTCTTCAAGTTCATCCTCAGCTTTTCATAGTGGTTTCTTTGCCCATCCTGCAGGGTTTTAAAATTCTCCTAGTTTCCCCTCTAAATAGTCTTGTGCTCTTCACTTATTTAACCTGCCTTTTCTTTCAAATTGTGGAATTAATGAACACAACAGAATTCAGAGTAACTTTTACAGGCCCCCCATGCTGAGCTCAATCCCGGAGCTCTCTGGCTGAGCAAACCCCAGTGGCAGCAGCACAGAACAGCACAGCCAGTTCAGGGCCCTTCAGCTGCTGCTGAATGAGAAACCACAGCCTAAGAAATGCAGCTTTTGAAATAGCCTGTAGGGAATTGTAAACAAATTCCTGCTTTGCCCGGGGTGGAAAACATTGCCCTAAGAGGAGTAAACACTGAGCTTTCAGTATAGCAAACAGCTGCAAGCCATGAAGCTGTTGGATCAGTTCCTTTGGAAACTCTGCTTACTGTGGCTGCATCTCCAGAGATGTTCTCATTGTGTGTATTTCACTGAACTGCCACTGAAGGGAGAAGCCTTTTTTTCAGTACGACCTGAATATCCTTCAGTGTAAAGGCTTAAATGTTAAAATACAACTTCAATAATTTGCATGCACGTGATGTATGTTTTTAGATCTGTGCAAATTCGATGTACTTGGTTCATCCAGCAAGCACATCACAATAGGGATACCCAACTGCAGTTACAGAAGGCTAATTTTTAATATAAATTCTGAAAATTCAAATGTCAAATGGTGTAGGATTTTAGTAAGTAGAAAACTAGTCTGCTACTCATTGCTCACCCTGGAGTTTTTAATTATTTATATATGAACTCTTATTGCTAAGTAAACTTGGGACAGAATGGAGGAACTCAAAATGAATCCCAGCACTGTGAGTAATTAGGAAGAATTCAGCCTGAAAGGACAACTTTAGAAAAACTGAACTTTATAGATAAGTAGTGGCAGTATAGATCTTGGGTGAAGCCTTAACTACATTGGGCTCTTCCTGCATTCCTGTTGCTTTTCCTTGTACACACACACAGTTGTTTATGTGCAACTCCAATGGAAACATAACTTGGTTTTATTTTCCCTGATGTACATGAACACAGTAATAAAGAACAGTGTTAAAAATGGGTAGAGTTTGGTAACAATCCTTATGCTGTTCTGAGCATAAAGTTGTCTGAACAGATTGGTCTAAAATTGCCATTCTACTTGAATCAAAGCATCTTGCTGATCCAAGCACACTCCTGAGTAGGTGAGCTGCTCAGTGGGGGAGACAGGATTTCATCTGCACTCCACAAAAGCAGGTGAGATGTGCACTAAGTGGGGCTCCCTGAGGGATCTGGGAAGTGTGTTCCTGTCCAGGACAGCTGTGCCTCTCAGAACTGTTGCTGGGCTTGTGCACTTCCACCAGGATAATGCTGGCCCTTCCTAGCACAGCTGATTCATAAACACTATTTGTATATGGGAAAATTTATCCATTGCTAAAATTAAAAAGAATTCTGCATGAAAGTGGACCTCCTTTCCTGATTCCAAACTATCACAGAGTGATTTAACTGCACTGGGAAGCTGCTGTTTAGCAGTGGTACCTTGGAAGCTTTTAAAATACTGTCTCTTAATTGCCATTTGTATTTTTGCAGTAATAGAAATATATCTGTTGTCTTCTCACACAATTTGTGGGTTATATTAATGTATTATTTATTTAATGTGTTTACAGGGTCCTTACAAATGTGTTGGTTCTCTTCATCAAACTAAAATGTATTGTTTGATAGAGCTTACAATCCACTTGCACTTTTATGAGAATTTTCTCTTATATTTGTTATCCTGCATAACATACAGGGAGAGGGAACTATGAAAAAATGCTTTAAAGGTCAGTCTCTTGCTGATTCTTAGAGTGAGTAAAACATACCCACCCTGAACTGGCTGCCTGCAATTACAGCCATGTTCTCTTCCTTGCAGGTGCTGCTAAAGCTGGTAGGAATTCTGAACAGACTCTCCAGAGAAAACACAAAGCAGCAAACAGTGTCATTGGACTGTCAAGATGCCTCATTGCAATAAAAAATCAATAAGGAGCAGCAGCAAATGGGAACTTTACTGTGAGTGGAATATGGAATATGTACAGGCAAAATGCTTCTCCTTTTAGTTTCTTGGTTAATGAGAGTTTGGTAAATGAGAGTAGACATCTCTATCAAGAAACATGAAATTCTGTGCAGCATCTGACCATGCTGTTATGTCACTTCACAAAGATTTGACCTGACTGTAAACTGATATTCTTGAGTATAATGTACACCCATTAGGTAAAGATCAATAATTGATGAAGTTCACTTGGTCCAAACTCGAGGAATAGTTACTGTCCATCCAACAAAATGTGCCATTGCCATATCTGGCTCAGGGGAGGTGAGAAGCCTTTTCTGCACCTCACGTGTGTTATCCACTAGGGTCTCTTATCTTCCATTTACTCTGCTGAAAAGAACATGCAGAGAGCAGGAAACCTTTATGCTTGCTGGAAGTCGAGGGGAAACCAAAGAATGCACAGGTATGAAAGTGAAAACATTGTCTTTTCTGCAGCAAACAGAACACTGACTGTAGAGGTCACATCACAGAGCCATTGATCAGGCTCCTCAACACAGTGCCCAGTGGAAGCTCTAGAGGAAGTTACTGAAGCTGAAAACAGCTAAAAAAACCAGCAGACTCATCCGTTTAGGTTTCACAAGAGTGTCCTTTGAAATTCCAGTGGGTTCTGCATCAGATGCTTATGTTTTAGTTATCGCCATCATCAGCAAGTTTTGTGTTGCAAATTGTGCACGACTAGGAAAGTTAAAAGGTAAAGTTGATCAAAGAAAGTTTACTGAAGAATTCTTTTGTTCCACACCCAGTTGTGTGAATAAACTGAATTGACTGGGATCATAAGCATATCTAAGGAAAGGTTCCCTGTGCACGTGCTGAGCTGGAACAAAGGCAGTAGCAGCCCCTCCAGTGACTGGGGAAGGCTCTGCCTGCACCTGCTGCTCAGGTGAGGCACACAAGCCAGGAGTGTGTGTAGATGGATGGCTGCAGTAACTGCCAATGAAACCAGAGCTCATCAGTGTTTTCACCCTTTTATGGAGTGTGTGTGGGGTAAATGAATTGCAGGGTTAACCAGCTACAGTTGTGGAACCCAGACAGGCTTAACTAGATGTGATATGAGAGATCAGAACGGGAGTCCCTGCAGGCAATGCAGACAATGTGTCCTCCTGTTACTACAGAACCAAGAGGGTTGTTTGGTTTTTCCCCTGTTGTTTGGGGATTTTTCAACAATACATTTTAACAATATTTTTCAAATTATGGGTGAAAATCTGGATAAAACTCTGAGCTCCAGCTGCCTCAGGCATGAGCTCAGACAGCTTGGTGTGCAGTGGCTGTACTGGTGACTGAGTCTGTAACCACTGCAAGAAGATATTACTGAAACTGAAAATAGGAGTAATTGGCCCACCTTCAGACTTTAAAAAGCTCTTTGCAAAAGGGCAGAGACAACAACTGTACAATATTCTGGTCTCCTTAAAATTGATTTCAAGAATCTTCTTGTCAATGAAACATGACAGGTTTATTAAATATGCTGCATGAGGAGGTTGGGTTTATGTGCTCCAGTTTCCCCCTAATTTCAGCTGTATGTATGCGACTGCAGCTTCAAAACATCTGGGTACAGCAGGGTTTTTTCCCTTTTCTGCACCTGCAAGTGTAAGTACACACATAAACAAAAAAGAAATTAAATCTTTCACAAAGCCAAAGAGAAAGGAAAAACCCAACCAGCCATGAAGCTCAGGGGAGCAGTATGACAAGTGCTGAGCTGTAAACAAGCTTGAGAGGGATTTAATTCTTCTGACAAGCGCCAGTGGTAGCATCTCACATGGACTCAGCATATGCACACATTTCAGAGGAGGAATCACAGAGGACTTAATGCAAATATAAAAAAAGCTCAGAGCACATCAGCCTATACTGTTCTAAAAATAACCTCAAAAATCAGGATGAGCTGGGGTTGTAATTATCTTGATTTTTCGGGTTTCTGCCACGGGTGGGAGGGCTTCTGTTTTATGCTCACACTATAATTAAACTTCATGACATACAAACTACAAACTTTAGGGTAGGGATTGTGGCACATATTTGTACGACAAGTACAACAAGACCTCACTGGGTGGTATTTTCAGGTTGATATTACAATATAGATGCTGAGTAATAGCTGCTGTACTAAGTTTTAAAGAAGCTTAATTTTAGGTCATAAGCTTTTTGTTGTTGTTTGTTAAGGAAAGAGAAATAAGATGTAATTTGGTACCCAAATTAAATTTTAAAAGCCTCTAATGCACACTTATTCCCTAATTAGTCAGGTCCTTTCAGATATGCCTGTAACTGCCTCGTTTCTCCAGCAGTGTCCTGAAAAGCACACACTGCAAACCATCCCCTGCAGTCTGTACTTAGGCAGCTGGTGAGTTAGTGCTACAAGATGCAGTTCGTACCTGACCTTCAGACAGCTTTGGGATGAGGAGCACGGGCTCCCTGTGCTTCAGCCACTGGAGCATTTGGGAAGTTAGACTGGTGCTCTCTTCACTTTAGATTTTCAACCCAGTCTTCCTTTTCTGTTTGCCTCCGTCTGCAAGAAATGAACTTAAAGGTTAAATTTACTAGCAAAGGGTTAATAAACACCGGAGGGCTGCAGGCTTATCCAAATACTATTGTGTTGCCTTGTAGTTAGCTAAAAAAATGGTTTTAACCATAGTTTCCATTTCATTGCAAAGGGTGGCAGTCTCTGGGCAATCCCCCTCGGACCAACCCTCCTTGCTCACTTAGGTTGTTGACCATTGCAAGGACGTGTTATTTTACAAAAGTTCTATGATATTTTAAACATGCTGGATTTTAAATACCAGTGTACAACACTGATATTTCTGGATTCAAATGTGAGATTTTTTGTGTGTGTGTGCAAATTACCTTTCATGATGTAAATACTCAGTTTCTCTCTGTGTCTGGACGTGTGTTTTGGACATTCCTTGTATTGCAGATGATTGAAAATGGCCTTGTTTCCAATTGTCAAAATAACAATTAACAAGCTTGACTTTACTACTAGAGTAATTTATCACCTTTGGTATGGGAAGCTGAAGCTGCTCTTCCCTTACAAACACAGTACCATCTTTTGTTCTAAAATACTTTTAAAATTATTTTTATTTCCATAATTTTTCTTTCAAGGACAAGTGACCATAAGTTTTCCCTGAGGTCAGTATTCTAAGGTTTTGCAGAACCTGTGTTTATTTACTGATTTTAAATTATCTGGATAGGTCAGTGTATGGAAGAACAGAATCGGTTTTACCACATGACTAGAAAGAAAATTCTTTGTTACCAGAGCATATGGAAACTCTGAACTGCCCATTATTTACAGAAGTTTTGGGAACGACATCTGCAGTTTCAAATACTGAAGTAAGTGAACCAAGCATTAAAATCCAAGCGTCTCTGAATCTTGAAAACCAAATCCTAATGTGGTTTGGATCCTGTAATGTTTATTTTCTGTTTGAATGTTGCAGAAAGGACATAGTTGTTTGCCCGAAGTTCTGGACCTTTGGAGAGCACTTGTGTGAAGGTAGGACAACAAGTTTCATAGTAGTGGGGAGAACTCCTATAAACAAGGCAAATAATTATTTCTTAAGAAAGGTCTATAGTTTTTTTTGTAATTATCAGAAATGAAGTTCACAAACCAATTTTGAATGCTCTGTCACTGGACCCAGCTCACACTGCTTGCTGTAACTGAAGCAAGTGAACAGCAGCTGCCACAGCTTACAGTGTAAACCTTCTTTGTGCTGAATTGAAGAGCGAGACAGAACTTTAGTCCTCTGGTTGTATTTATTGGTCTGAACACTCAGAAGGTTAAAGATGCTGCTTTTACTAGATTTGTCCTACCAAAAGGCAGGCATTCATTCTGGATGATGAAGATGAGTTTTACCAGTACACAAAATTATCCTAAACCGCTGACTGAATTTAAACCTTGCTCCATTAATTTCAGCCCTCTGTGGAGGTACAGGCCAAACATCAGTAACCTGCAAGATTTGTTAAAGGCTTTGCTCTTCTAATTCCCACTGGGGTATTTTAATGTTGACAGCTGTTAAAATTCTCAAACTGGAGCTTCACATCAGTATTCTCTTCCTCACAGACTCCTGTAATGGGATTCATCTGTTTTCTTTGTTACTCCCTTTGCTCATTTAAATGTAATGTGTATTTCTCATCACACCACTGGATTAGTTCTATATAAATGACTAAAATACACAGATACAGGAACACACATACATTTGTCCCAGAAGAACAGAGCATGGTATTTTGGTTTTGAGTAAAAAGATGCCCAAAGATAAATACAGCACTATAATCCTCGTGCCTTTCTTTAAAACAAAAGACATTTTTTATTGTGTGGCTTCTTGAAACTCCTCATCATTGACTGATGTTCCAGGAGTGGAGAAACTCATTCCATTCGCACCTTTGGTGCTTTCCTGCCCTTTCCAGGCCCCTCCCCTGCCCCTCCAGTCCCTCTCTTCTGAAATACATCAGCTGGAATCGCGACTTTGCTGTTTTTTTTTTTTTTCTCGAGGAGTTACCCAGGCATTGGGTGGGTATCACGTTGCTTCAGGGATGACTAATTTCCAGCGCCTTTGTTCTGCAAATCCTGTGTAAATGGGATGTGTTAATGGGCGGTTTAACCTGTCTGGCTGAGGTTCCCACTGAACAGCCTCCCCTGCCTTGGTTCATCTGCAGTGCAGGCAGGTCAGGATCCAGCCTTGGGCTTGCACCTGAGTTAACTCAAAACAGCTCGGGAACAGGGGCTGGTAAAGCTGAGGGAGAGTGGCTGGACAGCCCAAGCCATACAGAATTGTCCACAGGTCAGGTTGGACAGGGTTGGGACCAGCCTGGTCTGATGGAAGGTGTCCCTGCCCATGGCAGGGGGATTGGAGCGAGATGATCTCTAAGGTCCCTTCCAGCCCAAACCATTCTGTGATTCCGTGATAGCGTGTGCTTTTACAGCCTGTGTATGAGGCTGGCAGGCTGCTTCTCATCAGTCTCATGGCTTTTTGGTATAAAGGGGATACTTGATCACTCAGATGTTGGCAAGGATGGGGGTGGACTTTGATAATTTAGTAACTGACCTAGTGGCCTTGTGAGGAAAAAACAGTAATGCAAAGAAAAGGTGTAAAACACTTCATCTGAACCAAATCTGTTCTAGTCTCCCCTGACTTGTTTTAGCTGCTCAGGGAACTGGAAATCACACACTGCTGTTTTAACTGAAACTTTGGCCTTGTAATTCCAACCCTCACTGGCATTTTTCACTTCTACTACATGCAGAAACCCAACCCAGTGTGCATGATATAAACATAGTATACTTTTTTCTTACTTAGTTAACAAAAAGTCCTGTGAAAAATTGGCAGTGGAAGGTTGGAGAAACAAAGGATTTTATTGGACCCAAGTCTGAAATACGAAGAATAAGCAACTGTCTGAAATTAGCCCAGTGTTTTCACTTACCTTTCCTGAGCAAGTGACTAATACTCAAAATACAGGGAGAATCATCAGTCAGATACACGGATGATGTACTTTGGAACAGCACAGACAGCTTTGGAGTTACCAAAAAGAAATTTTAAAACTCCTTACAACATACTTTGTGTGAAGAATGAAGGTGTAGGTTTTGAATCTTGTTATTTTGGATGGTGTAAAACTCAGTCATATTTGCATATTTGAATAGCAAGATTTTGATGTCTCATCTAAAACCTTTTCCTGACATACTTTAAAAGCAGAGTGCACAGTTTCTAATAATAAAAATATTTGCTCTTTTCTAACATGGAACATACCAGTATAAAAATGCTACCTGTGCATCAGGCATAAAGAATAATGTTGTCTTGTTACAGTGTGTCAAAATATTCTCTAATGAGGAAAGGTATATAAAATGTACAAAGCAGGATAAACCAGCTACTAATACCTTCATTACTGTCTGTCAAAAGATGACAGTTCTATCAGTAAATGAATGAGCTGGAAGGAATAAATGGACAGGGTATAGAAATTGCTTTCACAGTGATCTGTGAACACAGAAGATGCAGTTTTGAGCTTTCAGATTTCAATGCAGTCATTTTGGTGAATGTGTTAGGTGTCAAAAAAGATTTTACTCTTTATATTCCATAATTGAACTTTCTCATATTTTTTAGTTTTAAATACCTGTTGAGAAATATCCGTGAGTGCTACCCTTTAAAATTGTGTAGCCACTAGCACTGTTCTGGACTGTAGAATTCAACCTACTAATTATACTTCTAACAAGTATAGCTGTTGGAGTTTGGGCCTTTCAGAATTAATGGACCTCTTTGTCTTGCCTGAGACATGTCAGAGCTCAATACCATGAGCACAACACTGACCTGACTGTCGGTTCCAGAACATGGTGCTGGGACACAATATTTTTGAGGCCAATTCCAGTAATAAATTACAGTTTCATGATGGCTCTGTAACATATGGCAAACAGAAAACACTTTTCATAGATTCAAGAGTGTAGCTTCCATTAAACCTCTGCAACTAAACCCAGTAAATTGTTAACCACCTCAGTGTTTGTTTGTTGTACTTTAATTATTTAACACCTTCCTCCTTCCTGCTCTAAGGTATAATCAGCAGTAGAAATACTGTTACTAAGGTTATCACATTTTAAATCACATCTGCAGCTCCTGCTACTTTAAAACTGCACATGATGTTTACCTGAGAGGCAGTGAAAGGAGACTATATTTCCCATAAATTAATTTATGAATATTTATACACCAGGTGGTTTTTCAAGTGATGGTGTTTAAACCAGAGCAACTGAGGCAGATTGAAGAAACTCATGGAAATACCAGTGATGGGATGGTACATTTGTGACCTCCAACAGCCAGATTATTGATGCCTTTGGAAGTACCTCCTTGAGCTTCACATTGTTGATTGTGCACCTGATCCTGTCCTTATTCTGTGCTTTTCAGAGCGTTCTTAGCGCTGGATATGGCACAAGATTAGGAAAGGCTGAGTGGGAGCCCTGCAGGAATGTGAGTACCTGCAGAGGAGGCACTCGGACCCTGCGCGCTTGGGCAGCCAAAATCTCTGTTGAGACGTGGGGGAAAGGTGGTGGCTAATTGTAAAAGGTGAATTCCAACTTCTGCTTAGTTCCATCCATTTCACACAGGTTAAATTAGCTGGATTTCAGTGCATTGTTTAGATGTGTTTGTCCAAGCGCTCCGGCAGTTACCGAGCAGCGTTTCGTACTCGCTGAATTCTGGTGCCCTCATCTGTTGGCCGGGTACCACTGCAGCATGGGCAGGCTGGGCTGCTGCCACATCCACCCTTCCCTTGTGCCATGGCTCGTTTCACACCCAGCTGCATTTCTGTGCCCGCAGGAGGACCTTATGTGAGGTGCTTTAAAGAAAACAGACACGCACAGGTTTGTGCAGTGGAGCAGCCGTTGTCTGTTGGGTTGATGTCAGGGCAATGCTGGCCAGACAAACCAGGCTTGTTACAGGTAAATAAACTGAACAGTGTCAACTCCAGAACTGTATCTATTAAGCTGATTTCATGTAGCCACTTTGTGTCAAAAGCTACAGGTGCTCCTGAGACTGGGCAGCAACAGTGTGTAATCTTTTGGAAACCTCTGCTCTTTGGTTTGGTAGTTTGACCTGCATGAGCAAAACTATTTGAAAGTACTTAATACTGGCCTAATTCTGCTGTAGAATCTAGAGCTGAAACTCCAGTTCAGTTTTTTGGGAGTCTGGGATGTCATAGTATATCTCTGGGAGTATGTATATCTTGCCAGTTTTCTGTTCTCTTCAAAGCTAGTTTGTGCAGAAAGAAGAATGGTTGGCTTCTTTATATTCAGCAGATCATCCAGGGAAAGATTTAACATGAGTCTTACTTGGTGGTAATAGATGTATGCACTGTAATCAGGCTTTTCTAGCTGTGAGGTGTTGTGAGGATCCTTTCCACATCTGAGGCTCATTATCACTTGGTGAAAAACTTCTCTCCCTTTGTAGCCTCAGCCTCCATTTATTAATTTCTATCTGAGTGCAGATAGAAATGAGTATGAAGATGGAGAGCTGTCTGGAGTAGGAGTCTCACCTGTCACAGTGAAGAATGAGCCTTGGCTGTACCTCAGGGCTGCAGGGCTGATGTGTGGGGGTGAAAGTCATTGTCCAAAGTTGTCTGTGTGTGAGCTGATCTCTTTCCATGAGCAGCCAGTGCAGGGAGCTGCTGCCATGATCTCATCCTGAGGGAGGTGTTTCTAACTGGCAGCCACACCTGCCTTCTGTCCACTGGCAGTGAAGGATTTGGGAGATGCTGCTCTCTGAACGTTGCTGAGGTGGATCCTGTGCAGTAATAGCCACACTGGCGCATTTCTGTTGCAGAGAAGGAAACTATAGTGAATATCTACAAAAGGTTGTCAACAGAAAATTAATTACTTGGAAAAGCCCTGAGCAACATGCTGGAAACTGGCCCAGCTCTGAGCAGGGGGTCAGACCAGACAACCATCAGAGTCCAGCCCACCCTCTCCTTGTGTTTTGGGGTTTGAAGCAGGTGAGATTCTCTCTTCGGGTGAGAATGAAGGGGAAAGCTTTCTCTTGTACTGTGTGCAGGATTTCTGTGTGCTGTGGTTGATCCCTAGCAACCAAACACACATACATAACATTTATAACTCAATGACAGATCTGTGCTGCACAGTGAGCTGCCCAGGTGGACTCAAAACTTGTCACTGATTTTTGCACTCTCTTAATCTTCCTGTTTATTCTGTGCTTCATTAAAGTCAATCTCTGCTGGACAGACTGTCAGTCAGGCTAGGCCAGTCCTGCTGTCTGCACTCTCAGGGGATCACCCTTCATCCTGATAAATGGTCTATTAGGGGAGCACGTGTCAGAGAGAAACCCTCCATGAAGCTAAATAGATTAGAGTCTCTTCCCTCTGAGCAGTCCCAGTGGAACGGGGTAGGCATGATCATTAAAGCAGATTTAGAATGAGAAGATGCTGTTCCTCAGGACAGGAAATTACTTGGAGTTTAGAAAAGTACAGATTAATTGTAGTGAATGGGTAAAGTGAAAACCCTCAGCACTGGCACTCACCATGGCACTCACCACCAGGAGGGATGCAGTGTGATGGTGTGGAAGTTGCTGAACTTGCCCTTGGGAATTGAGGAACTCCAACTTTTCTCTGTGGTTTGTAATAGTCTGTAACTACCACAATACCAATGTGGAAGAGCAGTACTAAACAGAGATTTAATATTCTTGCAGTGCAGTTCAGTGTTAGAGGGACCTGCACAATGACCAGCAAACCTCCAGCAAAGGGAGGAGATTTACAGACATCCCATCCCCCAGCTGTGGCATTGAGAGTCACTGCTGCTCTGTCCTTGACCCTCTGAACACATCATGGCAACAGCAAGGCCAAAAAATTCCTTACTAAAGAAAAAACTGCCCTTGAAACCATCTGTGACTTAGTATGAAGCATCAGCCCTGAAGCCTCTGGTTCATCTTCTGGTGCTGCCTTTTTGCTGGTGCAGGTGTCCTCATGGTGACGAGAGAAAGGAGCTCGTGTTGCTCCTGTTCTTTGGTTTGTGGCGTTCGGGCAGTGCTGGGGACAGGAGGATGAGCTCAGTTGTTGCTCTGGGGTTAGTGGGCATTTGGCAGAGGTTGGCTCTGTTCTGCAGTCCCTCAGAAACAGCTTCAAGCTATCAAAAGTTGCCTTTTTTTTAAAAATAATTTTTCCCCCTTCACTTTCATCTTCCCTTGCTCTGCATTACTGAGTGGGGATGAAGGGAAAATGGATTCAGAGCTTTTTCCCCACAACTGTGTGTGTGTCCTGAGCAGCCATTTCCATTGGCAGCACAAGTTTCCATGTCTCTGCTCTTGAGCTTATTCACTGCCCTGTGCACATTTGGTGTTGCAGAGGTGCCTGTGGGAAAGGGAAAGCCTGTGCAAAGAGTAGGCAGGCGAGATCTTGGTGCTCTGATCTTGCTGCTTGCAGGAACTTGCAGCAGCTCTGATTTTCACCCTTGTTGGAGCCAGTCCAGCACAAACATCTCAGTTCTGTTGGCACCAAAGAGAGTGGCAGGTCCTCACTGGTGGTATTTGCACCAAAAAGAGGAGGGAATGCTGCCAGAAGACTCTCTTGTGTGAAGAGTGGCTATCACCCAGGGAAAGGATAGAAAAAGATTATGCTGAGGAAGCTAATTTTAAATGAACTAAAGGAAGATAAATTCACATTTTTCAGTAGAGCATCTTCCAGGAAAAGAAATCAAATAAAATAACAAAAAAGTTATAAACAGTAAATTCAACATTTGTGAAGGACTAAGTAAATATTGTAGATGTTTTAATAATAGTAATAAAAACTACAAATATCATAACAGTATGCATGTTGTAAACCCATTTAACAGCATGCAGTTATTGTTCCTAAACTGCATCTTGGCTTTTGCAACAGTAATGTATTCTCTGTCTGCCTGGGAAGATTTGGTAGACAATGACCTGCAATGATGGTACAAAAGTTGAAAGGTGATGTGGGGGAGTTCTAGAAGACTCTTTTCAGCTCTCTCTTTTGTTGTTATTTATTTAAATGCAAATCTTTCAGGAGAAAAAAGTCCAAAATCTGATAAATATTCAATAGCCTTGGTGCATTCATGGATGTGAGGCTGAAGTTGAGGAAATGGTGAGTCATGCAGAAACTTGTCCAGGGAAACAAGGCACTTCTGTTAAGGGAAGAGCAGGGTACAGCAAACTTAAATTCAGCCAAGGTTTACTTTAATGTCTTTCAACAGTGTACTTTAAAACTCATCTTTTAAAAATACAGTCTAGGAAAATAGTCACTTTGGCCACCTTCAGGCAGACCTGCGTTCAGAGAGCTGCACTCAGGGCGGGGCTCTGCTCTCAGGCCCTGAAGGACAAGTGCCTGTTAGGGCAGGTGGTGCTACCGGGAGAAAAGCAGGTTGTTCCCAAGTGTGAGACCCAACAAACTGAGGTCATCAAACAGCTGAGGGTGCAGAGGGTGCTGTCCAGGAATGTGGGTCTGCTGCAAATGGACTAGTTCAAGATCTGGTTTGTGTCACTAGAAGAGCCCTCCCCAGGCCAAGATCCCCTCCCAGGATGATGCAAACAACTGTAAAAGCTCATTTTCCCTCTCTGTCCCCTGGTATATCAGTGTGTGCACAGTGTGGCTTTCACTTCCTGAGCAGCACACACCAAAAATGTGCCCTGGGGATACCCCTCCTTTGTCAGTCCTGAAGAGGGTATGAGACAGCTCCTCCACCTGAAAAACATTATGGAATGCTATAAATATGTTAATTCTCTAATTTATTAAGGTTAAAACTTACTTGACCTACTTAAAAAATGTCACTGTTTGCAGGATATCAACAAGAAAAAAAATACCTGGAGGAGACCTACAGAACATCCTGGGTGCATGTCAGCAATGTCATGTTATTTCGTGGCTTTATGTTTAAGCATCTTAATTACTACATCTCCTTACACTTGGAAGATTAGCAACTAGAACAGCTTCAAACTTTGTATACATAAAATCTGCAGAGCATAAAAAGAATTCACAGTAAACATCTTTGGATGGTAGGTAGGGATGACACAAAAATGTGTGGCTTGTTGTGTACTGGTATTATTATTCTTGTTTATTTTTGATCTTTCTGCCCTCCCTCATTATGAGCTCATTACAGAGCTTTGCCTTACAGGATGACATGACTAAGCTTATGTTTAGCATTATTATTATATCAGGTGCTTGTAAGCTCTGCCTATTTTATTGCTGAATTACACATTTTTGGCAGTTCAGTTAGAAAATAAGTGTGAACAAATGTCTAGGATTTATTTCTGGTTTTACTCAGGTCAGTTTAAACTGTTCAAATCTGAGATAAAATATAGCTTAGTAGAACCTGTATATATAACCTTAACATTAATTTAGCACTGACTGGGACTGGCCAGAAAATCATTATTTAGAGAGGACTTCATACATTTGGGGATGAAAAATACCTGAATTTCTTTTTACTGTTTCTTGAGGAAAAGGAGACAAATTCTCCATGTGATGCAGTTGAGGGTGTGGGGGGTGGATCTTTTACATCTAACACTTCTGGCTACACAGAATTATGTATTATTTAAGATTTATCTCACGTTATAGTCTACATTTCCACATCCCATTTTGAAGGCACGATTTGAATATTGCTGACTGTTTCCTTGCTTTCAGTTGGGGACAAGCTGCTACAAGGACTCAGTGCCCTCAAGCTCAAGGTGTCCAGAGACGGATTTTGGGGGGGCTCCCTTCTACACCTCGGGGCTGGACTGGCTGGACTCTCCCATCCCACCTGTGTGCAGACTCACAGGATGCTTTGCCATGAGGTGCTGAGCCAGCTGGGGAGCCAGGCAAGGTGGGCAGTCACTGCCTGGAAGGCAAAGAGAATCATCTTTTCAGATACTGAATAGCAAAATAATAAAATTCAAAGGAGGAAAGTTCCCTCAACTAGGTATAAAATAAAAATGTATAGTCCTTCAGGAAAATGTACTTTGCATAACAAGTAGGTAAGAATGAATTGTTCCTTTCAAGTCAGTTTTAAAAAGAGGAAAATGTTTAGAAAGTGAATCTTGCAGTCTAAATAATGGTAACTTGGTTTCATGCAGCTGCCAGTGAGGAGTCCTGGTGCAGTGGTACTTGTAAGTCATAATCAATAAACATGAATTATTTAGAACACATGGGATAAAAAGCAGTGAGTGTTAGACCAGAATTAATCCACTGTATAAGCACTGAGGAATGTGTATGAATTCCTAGCAAATTGATAGTGGCATCCATGTGGCATCTCAGTTTACATGCACAAAAAAGGTGTAAGTGGATATTTCATTATCTAACTGTAAACAAATTATAAATAAATTTTAACTAAACTGCATGAGCTAACTGTTAAGGATCAAGTATCTTAAGTTAGAACACCTACAGTATATGAAGGCAGACTTGTCTGGCCAGATGGTGTGACAATCAATGACTGGATTTCAAATGAATAACAAGCAACTAGAAATCATGTGCAGAGGCATCCACCTGACCACCACAAATTGAAGCAACCTGGGAAACAGAGATGAGGCCGTGCAGGAGTCACTGCTTTCCCCAGGCAACTGGTAGAGAGAAGTTTTAGCACCATTCCAAGGTGGAGAAAAAAAAAATCTATAGTAGAAATGACAGCACAGAAGAGACAAACTGATTTAGAGAATCTGCTCTGCTAGACCTCAGATGCTTTTTTGAGGTTATAAGTGATCATTCCAGAAATTATCTCAGATCAAGCACCCATGGCCAAACAAATGCAAGCAGTGAAAAGTTCCTGTGTTGGAGGAGCAATGAGAGAGTCTCACTTAACACAGATACTGTCTTGGTCACCCTTTTTGGTTCTTCTGTCTGCAGAAATCAGGTCCCAACAGAGCTCTGGGATCCTGGAAAAACCTGATGAGAGATGTCATTCCAAACCTACCGACAGAGAAGTTACCCCAGAGAGAGGAATGAGAGTAATAACACTCACTTGTAAATGGAATGAGGCAAGGCCTGAAAAATGCTTCACAATAAGGGAAAAACTGAGGCCAGGAATTAGGAGTGCCCAAAAGAATCATTTGGAGAACAAACACCTGTGGGATGAGAACAAAAATCCCAAACAGGTAACAGGGACAAGAAAGAAGGTAGAGATAATTCCTCTGAAAATACTAAAATGAGGTTTTTAACCTACAGTTGTATCTCTCTAGTGTATGTCTGAATAGATATGGGGACAGGAAACTTACAGCCCATGTAAGATGTTTTCCAAATGAACTTGGTTAAAATTTCAAAAGTGTGGGTGGTTGGGAGTGAGAATTTCCAGCACATCCAACAGTAGAAGAAGAGCAAAAACTGCTCATCTCAACAAACCCCATGAAGTTCTGTAGGTCACCAGCTCCAGGTGGTGTGTCCTTCTAAAGCCCCAGGAATGTTTCTAGACTCATCCCAGTGGGATTAAAGTTGTCCAACAGCAGCATCCTTCTGTTAGGACAGCAAAGTGATCACTGATTGTTGCATGAGTGACAGAAAGGTTAAGTTAGAGACCTTTCAAAGCACATTTTTAGCCACAAGGGACAAAAGGAGGGTGGGGGAAAGGACTGAGGAAAGTTGTATACAAAGAAGCCATTGAATGCAGATTTGCCATAAGGCAGGATAATAGTGGCTGAATGTTATGAACTGCAGAAACTGCATGAACACATTATATTTTAAACACTTAATCTGTTTTACAAACTATGTACATTCTTCTGCTAAGTAAGATGAATTGGGATTCAAGAAGCAGCACATCCTGACAAATCTCCTCCTAAAGGCATCCATTAATATAAATCAACAGTAGCAATTTTGTTTGATCATTTATTTGCAAGAATCATTAAGGTTTATTAGCATAATTATTCCCTGTGGGACTTCATGTCACATAAATGAAAAATGGCATTATCAATATTTAAAAGATAAGTGCGTAATGTTCAGAGTACTTAAACAGGACTCTGCAGGTGGTGTCCAGCTGTAGCAAATTAGATTAGGTTTGATTTTTAAAGTCTAGAAATACAATTTCAGTGCAACTGTTTATTTCAGAACTAGGTTCCTTATTGTGCAGGGCACACACAGCCAAACTCTGTAGTTGCCATTACTGTACATCTGGGTACAGTTTTCTGTTTTCAAGTTAGAAACTTAGGATATCACAGGGGAAGTGACTGTTGCTTCCTGGTGGAAATCCTTTTATAGTCTTGTCTTTTTTTACTTTTAACAGCTCTATATGGTGACCTGAAATTTTCTCAGTGAAATGAGAGGGCTTTCTCCCTCGCCTCAATGGACACACAGAGATGGGCCCTGGTTTCCTGCAGGAGCTCTGAACCCAGGATCAGCTGGTGCCTCTGTACCAGCTCTGGGATCATCTCAGCACTAACACAGCTTGGCTTACAGGAGCACTTTGAGGCAGACACAGGGACTGATGCCCAGCAGAGGCTGTGGGTGAGACTGGGCCAGTCCAGCCCTGAGGTGGCAGGTGCCTGCAGTGTGGCACAGCCCCACATCACGGGCACTTCCCAGTTTCTGCAGGACACTGAGGAGCTCAGAGTTAGGAATGGAGTATATGGGGTGTCTGCATGCAATCCTGTGGAATGTGCTCCAGGGTGATCCTGCTTGAGCAGGGAGCTCGGACCAGAGGCCCACTGTGGTCCCTTCCAGCCTGCACCATCCTGTGATTCTGTGAATGTGATGGTGACAATTGGAGGGAGGTCACACGAGTGAACTGCTTGTCCGCCCCTGCTTGGGGAAACACTGGGCATCTCTGGGTCCCCTTGGTGCTGCCAGAGCAAGTGCTGAGCAAGAGCAAACACTGCTTTGGGGGAAAGCTGCCACAGGTTCCTGCACAAACAGGGACCACCCAGGTGCTGCTCTGAGAGCCTTTCCCAAAGGGAAGGGGTGAGGGCAGGCCCGGCTGAGGCGGCAGAGCAAAGGCAAAGGCAGCGCTTGGGGCTGGGTGAGCCCTGCCCTGGGGCAGCAGGGCCGGAGCTTGGCACTGACCCACAGCCACTGAGCCAGGCTCTGATCCCCCGGCAGGACAGGGCAGTGCCACACATCAGTGTGCCCTTGCATGCAGGGTCCCAGAAAGTGAATCCTGCGGCAAGGTGGGACACTGGGAATGCTTCACAGGCAGGTCTGTGGGCTTTGCTCCACAAATACAGGGGCAGTTCACCGCTTCACTGATCAGTTTTTGTTGGAGCACAAAATCGCTACTCTATCAGTAACTGCTGTGTACTCTTCTCCTCTCTAAAGGCTCTTGAATAAAACAACAGTGATTTTACTAAAGATGCCCCAGGGCTCCTCCAGACAGTCCCCAAGTGGGGCAGGGCAGCAGAGCCTTCACCAGCCCGGGGCTCATCTCGGGCTCTGCGAGGCTGCCGGGCAGGGGGAGGTGCCAGCCTGAGAGATGGATGCAGCAGCACAAGGACTTTCACATTGCTCCCAGCCCTTTCTGGGACTGATGTTTGTTTTCTGTTGTTGCCCTTCAGTTGCCCTTTCTGTTGGCTGGCTTAAGGTTATGGTTACAGATTAGTTTGTTTAATACTCTGTTGTTTGCAAATGGCATCCTTCTTTCCCGGTTTTCTGCTCTTTGCTAAGATCCCCTTTGGAGCTGCTCAGCTTATTAATTATTCACTAAAGTTAAACTGAAACCTTTGGGATTAATTGTGTTTGGTGGTATCTGGCAGGAATGAAAGGGATTCTGCGTTCCTCTAAGCAGGTTTCTTGGTGCTTTGGTCTGCACTCAAGTTGGAATATACACTGACACCTGGACTTGGAGCTTCCAAAGGGGTGGGCAGTGCCCAGGAAGCATCTCACCCTTTACTTGGTGTACACTTTTCTATGTGTTCTGCTATAGCAAGAGTAGTAAAGCTTAGTACTTAACAGGTTTTTTTCGTGGTATGTTGTCCTGCCTTGGAAATGACAAATCTTCCTTCCAGAGTTGTGTGTTCTGGTAACGTTGCGTACAAAATACTGAGAAAGAAACTGTGCTCTGGTCAGTGCTTAAGGACAGCCAAAATCAGCTGAGGTGACGATGATCGCTGGGGGAGGCCAGGGCTGGGTGTTGTTTCCCTCTGAGACACTCCTTGTGCCCAGTTCAGCTGAGCTCTCTGCAGGCTGGTCACTGAATGCCTCCTCTTCATTCCACACAGAAAAGACAAGGATAGGATAGGGCAGGAAAAAATCTAAGTCTGGTATTTAATCTTTGCTTCCAAATTAAAAGTTACAAGTGAAGTTTGTTATCTTGAGGGGCACTGTTGGACAAATAATTTTATCAGAGCTCACACGTAAAAACTGGCATAACTAGATACAATTTAAAACTGTTTACCAATAGAACTTTTATACCCATAAGCATTTAGATTCTCTGGTAAATATCTTCACCATTCACTTTCCTAAGCAAGAACTCAGTCCTTTTGCTTGAACTTACGATCTCTGTTCAGTTTCACAGGGGACAAGAGTTTGGTTATGAAGGTAAAAGGGTAAATATCTTGCTGCAAGAAAAGAGGTGTCCTTATAGCAGTGATTTTACATTCTTTACATAGAAGAAATATATTTGCTCTACCTGGACCATATGCTTAAAACAAATTATTAGAGGTGAAGCAGAGAGCTTGGCATTCTCAGCAGAAAGCCCTTGTGTTCTCCCCAGTGTTTGCCAGTCAAATTAAAAAGAGCATGGTGGTCGTGGCTCTCCAATTGTTTTCACATCACCAAATGCTAGCAAAGTGGTGCCAAACACACAGGAAAACAAAATTCAGTCCTACAGGTAAATATATTAAACTCACATTTGTCTCATCAGGAACAGATGTATTTTTGTTGAACACATTTGAAGCACTGACTATTTTTGTTCCTTGTAATATTTTTGTTTACAGTCCATAATGTCATGAGCAAAAGATCACTTCTGCCTACTGCTGCTTTGGGACGTATTTTCCCTACTACTCCAGGATAATTAAAAAGAAAAAAATTAGTGCTAAGACTTTGTTGACAGTGATAGCCCCTTAGCTGCTAAATCTGCTATCCCATCCATCACTACTCTCAAGCAAAGCAAGCATTAGTTTCTCTGTGACTTATCTAGGTCTTTAGTAGATCAATAGCACAGCTCAGATGCTTCAGACTCTTCCCTGTTAATTCACATTTATCTTTTCATCCAAAGAAGGTAAATTACCTCACAGAGAAGCTGTGTTATCCCCAATAGTGGTTTATAATGTTGCAAAGTCAGCATGACCCACATATCTTATCTCAGCTGGAACACATTTGTCACTGTCTCCTGTTATGATCATCTGGTAAAATGCCCTAGAAAAGAGGTAAACCTGTGAAATGGCCTCACCGTTTTCATTTAATGACCTTTTCTGCCGTGTGCTCCTGCATCACCTTCAATTAAACTGCTAAATCAAGGGAACTTGCTTTTTCCCTTTAATGCTCCCTTTCATCATTTTCATCATTAGCATTCCTTGGTCTTCCCTTCTGCTCTTGGGAGCTCTTCAGTGGGTGCTGATACTGAGAACTGGCTCATTTATTAAGATGCTGTTAACCCTGAGAAAGGACTGCTGAGTTTAACTCTCCATTTGTACGCTTGGTTGCTGGTTACCTGAAGCTTTTCAGGCCCTGGGAGTGTTTGATGCTCTTAGGAAAGGGGAATGAGAAGCAGGTCACTGACCTGTAAGCTGTAAGCAGGCTGCTGCCAGGAGAAATGCTGTATGCAACAAGAGTTTGATGGCAATTGTGCAGCTGGAACTCATTCTTTCCAAACTAAATAGTTATTTCGTTAGATATTCATGTATTTCAATATATTAAAAAAATATATTCTAAAATCTTAACTTCTCTAATGGAACACAAATTTAAATGTAAACACTTGATTTTTCGGGGGTCTGACCCAGCTGGATGCTAACACAGTGCATTTTTATTCTCTTTCTTCAGAGGGGAGGATCAGCCCTGCCTGGACTGAACTCTGCTCTGCACGTGTGAAATGCTTAGGTCTTTACCTGGGAAATCAGTTGGTGCCATCAAGGAGCTCTACATTTTGACATGGAGAAAAGGTATGTCTGTTTTCAACACAGGGCTTGATCTTTTCCCAAATCAAACCTACGAAGGAGGCCCTTGCAGGGAGCAGCACCTTGCTGTGACTGCACAGCTGGGAGGGAGGGGCAGCAAGAGCAGGTGGAGGAGGATCACCGGCTGGGCCGACCTTGGGGATGGGAATGGGATGTGCTGAGAGGGCCCAGCACAGAAAGGCTTCCCAGGTGCACTGCCCGTGATCCTGCACCGCTGACAAGTGGGCTGGGAACAGGGCAGGGAGAGCACTCAGAGCCCTGGGAACCAGGAGCAGCCCCTTGTGTCTGTGGGGAGGGCACCAGCAGGGCCGAGCTGGGCTCTTTGGTGCAGGGAGGGCACCAGCAGGGCTGAGCTGGGCTCTTTGGTGCAGAGAGGGCACCAGCAGGGCTGAGCTGGACTCTTTGGTGCAGGGAGGGCACCAGCAGGGCTGAGCTGGGCTCTTTGGTGCAGGGAGGGCACCAGCAGGGCTGAGCT